>JAECUM010030243.1:19942-76987 GCA_016617855.1 Megalonaias nervosa
TTTTTGTCGTTTTTATCAGCGTCTTAGTAGTTTCTGATGTTGGTGATATTATAGAAATTGCCTGTTTTATATCCCTATCGCTTGGCACCGACACTATTTGCAGACCACTTTGTGGTCCGCCCTTATTTTTTTCAGCAATCTTCTGTCCAACAGCTGAACCTGCCACATACGAGGCTGCTGTGGCAAAAGCTTTTGATGCGTCTAACGCAATAGGCGCTTTTTTGTTGGCAATTCCAGGTACATTTTCAATTATTTTAGAGAATGTATTTCCAAAGAAACCTCCTACGATATTTCTGTGATAAATATTTCGTTGTTACATTTTGTTATACAAAACTCTGATAAAACTGACTTTGGTGAGCTAGCTCTAATCAATTAATTGGTGAAAAGAGCTCACTCCATCAACTAGCTGATGGACCTCAAGTGCAGATAATGTTACAATTTTGTTATTGAGATTTAGCTGCCGGCCGCATTGATCAGTCAGTGTCATCGTGATAGAAGATATTTGATTTTCAACACTAACAGAATTGTAGATTTTCTGTCTTGGATTTACTTGCATTAGCGAACCTGGTGGTACGTCAGGGGAAAACGAATAAATAGTTTGACCTTTATTAGCACGTGCTGTATACGACCCGCTGGCAATAGAGCAGTTTATTAAAATCGAATTTTACTTCTGTTATATCCACGGGTGAATCGCCCTCGTATGAAATTGAAGCACTTTGCAATTCAGAACCGTATTGCTTTTGAGCAAAAACCTAACAACAGACGGATGCTATTGGTGGCACTGAAATCAACAAGAAAATTGTTTTTCATAGTGATTCTGGCATGCAGTATGTTTTAGTTTGGAATAAGCACAAAATTATCTGATGTAGATTCAACTTCAGTTGTAATCAATAATTTTATTGCTTTATTTAGATCTGTAACGTTATAAGCGCCTTGTAGTATCTTAGCAGAAATCCAAGTTCGGCCAGCTGGCTTGGTCGATTAAATGTGAAATCGTCATTAACATTGGTTCTTATATTTGCCATTTGAGTGCCAAGCAGTAGCTGATACTATTACTATTTCGTATTGCGTCGGGGACGTGTGCGTCCCTGAGTGCAGCTCGATTGGTGGATTATAAATAACAGAAGTTTGCACTGTTCGCCATAGTCTGTGATGAATCAAGCAGTAATGTATTTGATAACATTCCTATTTTATCTGATAGATAAAACTGAACTGCTGCCAGTTTGTACTTTGCGGTTAGAGACTCAGATCGTTGTGTAAAATACAATATTCGTCAGATGTTAGATAACCTTTTGCTCTGAGATTATCTAAAATTTCAACAATTTCGTTCTCAATTTCTGTACTCGTATTTCCGGCTTCCTTTGATGCTGTTAATAACATCAACCGGTCAGATATTTCAGCGGTCGAGTTAAAGATCTTTAGACCATAAGTTATTTTCTTTTTTATTCTTTTGTCATCTTGGTTTTTGCTAAATTTTCTAATAACTCTCTTTTGTAATTGAAATGTTGTTTTTCTTATGTTATCAAATAATATATCATAAAAATCAGCAATAATACCTTCTCAGTGCATATTAAAATATTATTGTGCGTCACCAAAATTAGTAAATTCTTTAGCTTCTCAAGAGCCACCTCATTATTTTTTCTCACAATTCTTAGTTGTTCAGTGTAATCTACCTTATTATGACCCATTTGTTTTACATCATCAACTGTCATTTTGTTCTTGCCAAAACATTTCTCCTCAGAATCTCTCAACGCGGCAATATCTTTTTGATATTTGGCTTCCCTTGTTAAATTATTAATCATTTCATGCAACATGGCCACATATTCTGCATTACCCTTACCCTGCTCTTCAAGTTTTTGTAATACTACAGCTTCTCGTGCAGCTGGATCTCCTATTCGCTCAATAATGTGCTCTGCACCTTTGTTCCTGCTCTTCAATAGTACCTCGTAGTCCTTTCTCTGATAACTTTTTAAGATTTTCTTGGGATGCAGCAGAAATATCTGACTGTCTGCCAAGTACAGCCTCGGCCACTGGCCTAATAAAATCTAGCAGTTTCTTCTGCAGTTTCCTGTAGACCCTGACGTTCCTGCTCAACCTTCCTCTTGAACGCGGCTCTGGATGCAACAAATTTCTTTAGAACCTCTATTCGTTTTGCATTCATATTTGTTTCATTTATTTTTGTTAGACTAATTGAAGATCTTGACTGTAAGACTAATTTTGAGATGTTTACCGTTAGATTAATTTTCACAGTCCAAAAGCTTATGTTTTCCACATCTGAGCATACGATTTCGATCTCTTGCTAGCTTATCAAACAAGAAAAGTTGTGTCTGCAATCACCAGTAGCGTTATGATAAAGTTCGGCAAATTTGTCCATTAATACATCTCCGCACTGTTCTCGTGCTATATTTTGTACTTCGATATCGTCTAGTCCAACGAATATTACGAAACAACCTGTATTACGCCTGAAAAATCGATCCACGTTATAAAATCCTTGAGCTAGGGAAACTGCATTATTTTTTTTCTGTTGCGTGATAATGAAACTTAGATTTTATCTTATTCATCTCTGCATTGTTTAGCGGAATGTCATCGAAGACAATTATTTTATGCTCGTAAGAATCTAGCTCAGCAATAGGAATTAAATCTTCGGGTTGTTTTATGATAAATATATCATCGCCTACGCAAAGTTCATTTTCAGTTTTTCATTGTATTCGCTGAGCAGCCTGTATTTATCCTGCTGTGGATTGATCGTGTAGATATAAACTCGATCGTAGTTGAATAAGTCGTTAAGTAATAAATTCATAAGAAGATTAGTTTTGCCCGATCCAGTTCATCCTATCAAATAATGGCAGTCCGGTAGGTCGTGGTTATGTCGATGTTTTATTAATCTCTCCGTGTCAACGTTGATGATGCTCATTCTATACCAGGTATTCACAAAATTATCTCACAGTAATAATAAGAATGAACTATTACACAAACTTTGGTACGTTAATTGATAGCTCAACAGAAGATAAAGTAACTACAACCACCACGGCTGGTGTAGATTTAACAAATTAGGCCTATATCAAACAATCTGGAGCTACAGTGACAGGTAACTTAAGTATGTCAGGTCAGCGAGTGTTAGTCATTGAGACAACATATCCACCATTCAACCCAGATAACTCGCACGCAGAAAGTGTTGCATAACTTAATGCGGTCAGTAATGGTAAGTTGTCGTTGTCAAGTGGAAAGATGACCGGTAACTTAAGTATATCAGGTCAGCGAGTGCTAGACCTTGAGACAACATATCCACCTATCGATCGACGCAGATAACTCACAAGCAGTATGTTTTGCCCAAATTAACGCGGTCAGCAATAGTAAGTTGTCAATAACTGGCGGAAAGATGACCGGAAATATCAATGAGTAAACAAAGATTGTAAATCTTGAGACCGAATACCCCCCCACCTAACAAATAACTCACAAACGGTAAGTTACGCCCAACGTAGCGCGGTAGATAATGATAAGTTATCATTAAATGGTGGGATGATGTCTGGAAACATATATTGGTGGGAAATTAATATTTAATACTCAGATTGATAACATAATTTTGACCAGTAACGATTCTTTAACAAAAGTAAAAGTTTGTCAAAGACAACTTTTTAATAAAATCTGGTGGGAAATCTGGACATGGGATTGAATAAGATAACAACTACGGCAATTCCATCAGCGGTATCAGTTTAACAAATAAAAATTACGCAGACGACATGATAGCAGGGAATATTGCATCACGAGTAGCAAAATCTGGTGATACGAAGACAGGTATGTTAAGCATGGGCTCGAATAAAATAACAACGACTTATAATCCATTCGTCCCATTTGACCTTACAAATAAATTTTATGTTGACGCTGAGACAAGTGCAGCATCAACGAGTACAATTACTTATACAGATGCTAATTATCTTAAAACAACCTGGAGGCACAGTTACAGGTGCGATCGATATGGTTGACAATAAGATAACTTCTACGTATGTGCCTGTTTCAGCATTTGATTTTGTCAATAAACAGTACGTTGATAGTGTTACCTAATCACTTGCGACTGGTGGTAGTACAAAACGAACTAAAAATAGTGTCGGTCACATTCCACATCTCGCTGATGCTATAAATAATCGTTGGGGTTTAGTTGCAAGTGCATCAAGTTGTTATTCGGAAAATAAGCCAGATCATGCGTTTGTGTTTAACAACCCTCTATCTGTCGGGTTAGAGTGGGTCACAGACGGAGAAATAATTGACTTTTGGATGAAAATACAGTGTCCAGCGGCCGTTGCAATATGGAAATTTCAACTACGAGGTCGAATAAATAATAATACTGGAAGAATTTATGACTGGAAATTAGAAGGATCGAACAATGACTCAGCCTGGACTGAGCTGTACAAGGTATTTATTGGTAGTGTTAATTTTTCTCGGCAATTTACACTTAATCGTAAAGTAACCGCAAACAAGTACTCGTATTTCCGGAGTTGTTTTCGGAGCTGAGGGTCCTTACCCAGGTTTGTCGATGTTTCAAACATATACACTCGATGACCTAGTATAGGTCTGGCGTGCTAGCACGCTGTGATTTTAATGTAATTATAACATATAGTGTCTAATGATCCTCCATCAATCAGAGTCGCTAAAGACTTTTATAATTTTATCCTAAGCCCGAAAACGGAGATTGAAATAGCTGATGTTGATTCGTTAGACCCAGAACGTGTTGAGGAAACAAGAGCGGTGAATATAATTGCTCGAATGAAAAAACTTGACTTTACGTTCGCCCGGTTTAACTGAGAACAGTAACAACTTTGCTAGAGTCTCGGAAATGAGAAGCCCTCAAATGAGATACGCGATCAGAGACTTTGATATAATTAGCAAATGCTGTCCTGTAAGTGACTGCGAGGAAAGACGACTAAAAGTTGAAAAATATTTGATAAATACTCTGCTCGAGCTAAATAAAGAAAATATTTTGACGATGGATAAATCTAACCTTGTAAAAACAAAATTTCATGGTGGTAAGAAAACAGAGCAAGAGCGACTAAAGAAGTTCATGACGAACTTGACAAACTAGCTAAAACAAGGAAACGCAAGTTTCTTAAAAATCGTAAGCTCAAGGACACATTTGCTAAACGTCTAGTATTTCCTATACTCGGTATGGACTATTATGATGAAAAAGACGCTGTTGGAAATAGTAGATAATAATACTGACACTATACTGCTAACAATAGCATATTTAGTTCTAATAGACTCTGTCACCTGCGATAAAGAAAAGTATGGTGTACATCACATTAAAATACAGTATCAGAAATTGAGTCTGGAACCGAGTTATATGATGAGGTCGAACGAGATACATTTCATCAAGAGATTGACGATATTACAACTGTAAAACCTATTATTGATTAAAAACAATAATTTTGAAATACATAATAGTTCTAAACAAACCGAGTTAAAACACTATAAAAATAAAAGAAGCTGGAAAGTTAAGGACAGAAGCAAATGACAGAAATATCAAAGAACTAATTGCTGGATATCTAAACCTACCCGCCATTGGTATAGGGTAAGCTGATATTCGCGCTCTTTTGAGTTTTGCAACAGCATGTGCAATTCTCAGGCAGCATCTAGCACTTGAAAATTTTAAGCTGGGACATTTATGTTGTTAGTTATATCGACGAAACATAAGATATTTTTCGTGAAAGTCAATGATATTACTGAACTACCAACAAATTTTAACCCTCCATTTTCATCCTCAGTTTTAACAGATATCAAATATGATGATATCTCATCTGAAGTGCATGATAAGTACAGAGATATTCTTGTCAATAATAAATTTAATGCTCTGATCGATAAGGCGTCCGCTGAAAATGCCTTCACTACAGCATTGAAATAATTACCGAAACAGTTTCATGATGACAAGAAAAAAATAATCTACTTCAATCATATTTCATCAGGTCTCCAAGACAACGGCAGAGACAAGCTGATCAAATGCTATAAATATTATCATAAAAAAGCTTTACTGTGTCAGACAAACTAGAAAATTTTATAGTAAAAAAAATAAGCGTGCTGAATTATATTTCTATGATATTAACAACGAGTGGAATTATTTCAGTGGGAGGAACATTACATCCAGTATTGTTGATAATGCCAGGGGTAGGTATTGTGTTATCAGCGGTGAATAAAAAGATCGGACCAAAATACGGGAACAAAAATACGTCTTGTAAAATAGCAATAGCGACTTATAATAAAATTCTTAATCAACTTCGAGCTTATCTCAGAGGTGAAAAGTTTATCATGTTAGAGCTGATACAGGAACTGCGAGTCAAAGACGATTTGCTTGTTGATATGATACCGAATAAAGTTGCGAAATACGAAAAGCGATACTCAGTAAGTTTCATGTAAAATCGCTAGCGATTTCATTTAAAAAATAAGGATAGTAATATTTTGTGTAAAAATAAGGATATTAAAAATTGTGTGAAATATGAAAAATGGAAGATATTACAGAAGAGGATAATGCGTTAAAGATAAAACGAATTCTTTTCCGAGGTAAGCATATGACGATTATGCTTGACAATGAAAAGCACAGCATGTATATCAAAAACAGAAATAAGATAAAATTGTCTCTGGTTAGCACAGAAAATTCTGATTATTTTAGTAAGCTTACCTGGGTTACAAACTCACTTTCTAATGCTGTTGATAACCTTTACAATCCAATATCACAAAATAAATACACTAAGATCACAGTCGACGACGAACTGAAGAAATCTTATGTCGATATATCAATACTGTTACGTATCGGCTCGTTTAAAGTAACATAAAGAAAAGAGTGAAGACAGCAAGCTTTGTAAGTTTTAACAAAAATAATTTATTTCCCTAGAAAACACGGTGAAAAGGTAAAAATATGAAACAAGACTTACGATTTATGAAGAAGATCCTAAAATGTGTCCTAAAATTGTGAAAAACGCAAGTCCTGTGAATAAACAGTTCTAAATTGAAGTCTGAATCTCAATTCCGTTCCAAGATGGCGGATGACGACGTCAGACGAAGGTTTTACACAAGTGTCCAGAATTTTCACTGTGAATCACAAATTGTATTGTTCAGATCCAATTTAGAATTAATTTCAGCAAATGTATTTGTCCAAAAGCCAGTTATGTAGTTCTCCAGGGAAAATAATTATTCTTCAAAAGGTAGATGAAGTACAGCTATCATCAATAACAAAACACATGTTGTTCTTCATACGTACGAACGAACAACTCTTTCCAGCACAGGAATATCTTCTTAAGGTATTAGAAACTCTATATGATCTTATGATGTGACTCTCTATGATGTTAAAATATGACTCTCGACTATGACTCTCGACTAGTTCGCAGCTACCTGAGTATTTTAAAGCAAACTAATACGTCATTTCATGTACAAGCATGAAGAAATCGTGCGATTTCGAAATATCGCCACCGTAGTATAGAATGTCAACAAGTATTATTAGAAATGACCGTGGTCATAGCCAATTATATACATAGCTATTTCCGACTGTTTACTTAATATGACAAAACCGTCTTGCAAAAATCGTGCTTACGCGAGTCACTTTTACGTTCTAAATAAACACGATGTTTCTAACAAAATATCAGACCCTGCGAACACAATCATAACCATAACAATAATTATATTTAATGATATAAAAATGAAATTAAAATGAAATAGAAAGAATTAAAAAGAATTCAAATTTTAAGACACATGTAATTTAACTACAGGGTCGTAACAATAGTCTCACATGAAACTTTTATCAGAATGCTAGAACCTGGCTATCCTTTCAGTGGTAAGTTTAATCTATACTTATTCAGTAATTACGATGAGAATTATATAGTAGCGAAAGCTGAGACACTAAAATTATCTCGGCAATTGGCTATGTAAATTATTAATTTTTTGTAAATCCCAGCAAGTTGTTAATAGCGCATTAATAGCAGTCAGGCATTTGACATGTGGAAAAACCCTGCGTGTTAGGAATATTAATCTTGTGTCAAATATAAATATAGATCGCTAGTGATTTCAAGTAAAAACCGCATTAGTTAGCTTAAAGGGGGCGTTTCTGAGCAAACCCTATTTTGTATGACGACGATAATGATTCAATAATAGGTCCTTGACAGGTAATCCATAATGAAATCGACGCTGTTGCCTCAACAAAGATATTTTCGTCAATCACCATATTCAACGCCTGTCACGAATCAATGTGGGTGATTACAGTGTTATGGATAGAACTAGAATTAGTGTAGGTAGTGTCATAGCAACCTACCATACAAACAACACTGTCAAAACGCTTGATGGGTCTTTTGGCTGACACGGAAGGTAATAAATTACCAACGTTGCAGAAAGTCTACAAAAGAAAGAACACTTAAAGCACTGGATCAGGTGCTACAGCATTTCAGGAATGTAATAGTTATTGATGGCAATACAATAGCTGATGCTAGGAATGCAATATTTATTTCTTGGAATGTAATAGTTGTTGTTAGGAATGTAATAGTTTTGTTAGGAATGCAATAGTTGTTGTTAGGAATGCAATAGTTGTTGCTGGCAGAGGAGCCGAGCGTAACTAAGCTTTGCTTAGATGTGATTGGTGGGATAAACTAAGCTCAGAAATAAGCAAGAGTGTTGAGTTAGATCAACTAGCTTTAGCTACACTTGGTTGGGCAATTGTAAGCCTTGCACAGCCACCACCTGCTAAACAGAGCTCTACTACAAAGTGCTCTAATTTGAGGATAAATTAGCTATATAAATTAAAACTAAGATCAGCCACGATCGGCTAGGTATTGGTCAAGTTAATTCTGCAATGGAAGCTTAACTAATCTTAGTCATGCTTAACCCTGTTTGCCATGTGTGGCCCAGCTGGTGCATTGGTAAGCAAAGCTAAGATTTGAAAAGTTTAGGTTAGCATATCCTAGCTTTGTGAGGGTTACCTATAATATACAGCGTAAGATGAGTATTTGAAGAAAAAAAATGTGAATATTTTCTTACGATTTTATTTGTTTGATTAAACCTGTGAATAATTTTAATCCCAAAATATATACAACATAACGTTTTATAAAATGATTTGCAGCTGTACGTGCTACACGCTGGACAACTGCAGATATATGCAGTTAAACTAACATAGGCAATGGACAGTGAAGTAAAAATGTCGGAGTAGGAGAACAATTTCTGTCACTGAGCAAAGAGCATATCATAAAATCCTGGCATTCTCAGGGACCTATAAAGGCCGACTTGAATAAAGCTTACGATGCAATTTTCTGATATATCCAACAATTTATAGATGGTTTCATCATTTTAAAGATGGTCATGAATAGACTGAAGATGGCACACGTTTTGGAATACAGCTGTTTGCAATCACTGAGCGGGAAGTGAATGCGGTAAAGGAAGCTATTGATGAAGATGCTTGATACGCAGTGGATGATACTTAAATTATCACTTGCATTCATATTTCAGCTGTTTTTTAATATATAAAAGAATGATTTGGAGTTAAAGACTTATGCAAGAAGGGTCCTCCATTTATGGTCAGCTCATCAAAAGCAGTCTTGGATTGAAATCGCCAAACACGAAAAGAGTGACCAGCGATATTTGAATCAGATTGCCACAGGTGATGAAGCAGGGATTTACCTTTTTAGATACGACCTTAGAGAAAATAGTAAACGCTGGATCAGAGTTAGGGTTACGAGCAAATACCACAACGGTCGTCCAGGGATCTGTGGCTGACTCAGTTAGTGTTACTGGACACTTTTAGGCCTCCAAAGTGTTGCCAAAAGCTGTGGAATACTATGGAACAACCCGTCAGAGCACCGGTACTCTATGTATCCGTCTACTTTATGATAACGCACCAACGCATGAATCCGTCGTCGTGACACACTCCTAAAGGAGCACAGAACGACACTTTGCCATACAGTTCTGATTTAGTTTAAAGGGTAGCAGTAAAATGTCGATTTGAGACCACCAAACATGACCAGCCGATCTGAGACCTCCTTACATGACATTTTGCTAAATCACGGGGCAGCAAAGTTTATGTTGGGTTGTTGAGGGGTGGTTCTAGGCCGGCCTCTGGTGGTCATGGTAGGGTGGGTGACTATCGCCAACACACAAATTAGAGACACGAGGGATCTATGATATAACATCGTAAACCATGGGCCGCAAAGGAAGCCAGTTATGCGTCTAGATGCCATTACGCCTTATAACCCAGCGGGAAGAAGTGCTTTAATACTTACTGCTCTGTTCACGCCGAGAGATTCAGAGACAGGATCCAACTCGTGGTGTGCTGGAAGTGCGGATCAAGTACTCTTGCCGTCGAATGCATATGCAACGGATGTAGAGAAGCTATCTCCAAGCCAGCCTACTTATCAGTCACATGATCAGAATTGGCGTTGTTTTCTGATGACCTCAGCGAGCTGGTCCTTAAGGCCTTAACTAAGATTGAGGAGCGATTGATAATGTATACCAATAAAGTCTCAGGCTGGCGGCCTGTGGTGAAGCTATACATTTCACACTACCGTTCCTTTCGAGGCAAACGGCAAATACCCCACCCACCACCCCAAGTGGATACACAAGAGAATCGTGGTCAAAGTAGAAAACCACAACGCTCGATGTTTTGAATGTGCGATTGTTTCTGCTCTTCACCCCACAGATAACCACACTATTCGTACCAGCAATTGCAATATTTGCGGATGTAATGGGTCGACAAGCTTCAGTTTCCGATAAAAGTGTCTGGCATTATAATGTTTGATAACCTTAACCCTATTATAACTGTCAACGTCTTTTGCTGGGATCACAACCTCTACCTGATACAGTTCTCGATAAAACTGTCAACCTGCTGATGCTGTCGGAAGATAATAAGCAGGATTATTTTTGTCTCAAAGACCTTTCCTGTATGGTGTATAGCATTAACAAAAATAAGCATAGCAAGCATGTCTGCTTTCGATGACTACATTACTTCTCAAGTCTTGACCTTCACTAGAGTCATGTCAAAGACGTTCGAGGTATAGTATGAAAGCTACAGAGGACATTTTTTCCAGGGACAGGAAAGTTAAAGCTTTACTTTAAGCACCTCTTTAATCAGATGTCAGTATTATACGCTGACATCGATGCCCTTAACGTACCAAGAGAAAAGGAGGAGGTCTGTCACACTTACAGCGATATTTTTAAACCTTCAAGCCAGCCTCCATTGGGCTTCTGCTATGTCATTAAACAATGTGACGGTAAAACTAAACCCCCCAGGCAGATACGAGGGAAAGACACTGTAGTCTAAGTTGTTCAAAGTCTGGAAAAGAAATGGTAAGAGTCTGAGAGGAATTATTCCGTCCCCGCCCGTTAGAGATAACTCCTGCTAACACCTCTGCGATTGAAATGACTGAAGAATGTCACATCTGCCAAACGTGGCTGGGTGATGTCAGGGTAAGAGACCGCGGCCATATCACAGGCCAATACCGAGGAGCCACCAACAACATATGTAACCTTAAGCTTCGACTAAGACAGACGAAAACAAACGTCCCTGTTATCTCTCAGAACATGACGAACTACGTCGAACATCTGCTGATGGCAGCTTTGGGAATAGTTTCAACGGCATACATCAATGCCATTCCCAACAACACGGACAAATATATGACAGTTTCCCTGGGACATTTCCAGTTGCAGACAGCTGCCAGTTCTTACTTTGCAAAATGGCCAAACAGAATACTGATCTTTTTTTAGAAAGACTTCCACATCGTCCATCAATATACCGCGCACCATCTCCCCGTTCTGACTGCCAATGGTGTCTATCTGTACCAGTGTATGGATGGGTGGGATCGGTTTGACGAGACGCAGCTACTACTCCCCATTGAGGCATATCGCACCATCAATCGCACGAGCATATCTTGCGAAGACTATCGACATGCCCAGCGAGTAAGGAATATTTTGACTGCAAGACGACGAAAGATCTATCTCAAGACAGACGTGCTACTTTTGGCCGACATATTCGAGGCCTTCCATGAAGATATATGGCATCGACCCTCATACTACTTTATCACTTCCGGATGAGATGGAACGCATTTCTCAAAATTATAGCCGCAGAACTTGGGCTGCTAACATACATAGGCATGCTTTTATTTGTTGAAACGTGGGATCAACGAGGGCATTTTAATGGTGAGTAATTGTTACTCAAAGGCCAATAACTCAACATGTCCGGACTACGGCCCCTCCAAGCCCAACATATAGGCCATCTATCTGACAATAAAGCCTTTATGGATGGGCCATGATGTAGAGCCTATTGTTACGAATCTGTGGTCGTAAACTAAATAACAGAAAAGAGCGAAAACCAACAAGTTTTGTAAAATTTAACAAATAATTTATACCCCAAGAATACAGATTCAAAATTTAAAAAGAACTTACGGTATTGTGAATTAAATCCCAAATAGTCCTAAAAGTTCTATCACAAGTCCAGATGTTTGAAATTCCAATTAAATTCCAGTGGTGTTCCAAATAAATTCAAATATTGAATGTGTTGCGTTGATGTGCATGTAGTCTCGAACGTATTAATGTGCCCGAGGCCTGGGGTGTGGCGGTGGGCTAACAATGTTTTGATTTATCACAACAATATAATCGAAATTGTCCTTGAATGAATTTACTGTAATTCCAAATTAATGTCTTAGTCCAAAATATTACTGAGCACCTTGTAATTCAAGTGAATAATAATTTGAATAAATTAATCCACCAAAATTAAAAACTGAACACAACAATAGGACTGATTCTGATTCAGATTTTAAGGTAAGAATGAACTGACCCAATGTAAACAAGATTATATGCCCATCTACTTGACCTAGGACGCAATTACAATTTTGAGAAAATACTCTGTCAACGTAACAGGAAATTTCCGTTTTGAAAGTTCCTAAGGTCAGAATCAAGACTGCATCTTTACTTCAAATTAAAGTAAACATGTTTACTACTAATAATGATCTGAATACTTAATCTACAATGCTTGAGACACATTAGCTATGTATTATGTTGTTTTACAAAATAAATGTTACTGGTCAGGGACACCATTATCTTGATTTTAGACAAAAGCCAAGTACAAAATACAGATGGTCATAACATATAATCATTAAGAAAAACCAACAAATTATGCAAATTAAATATACATAACACTAAATACAGGCGGTCACTACTGTGTCGATTTAGAAAAGATTGATAAAAGTTAAATGTGTTGA
Organism: Megalonaias nervosa; assembly: GCA_016617855.1. NCBI lineage: Eukaryota > Metazoa > Mollusca > Bivalvia > Unionida > Unionidae > Megalonaias > Megalonaias nervosa. The sequence continues at coordinate 33,157 of JAECUM010030243.1, forward strand.
TGCACCAAATAGTTACCTTCCTTAACCGGAAGAGCTGCACAGTTCTCACAGTGACTACCGTCGATCCCTTGTGTCTATAGCTATTCTTTAAGAATGGCTAGCTTTCTACCAGAACGGTTTGGTAAACAAGCTTGGACGTCATTGCACTTCAGTTTGGGGACAGTTTCAAGTGCAAACAGTGATATACGTCACACATGCGTTAGCATGAGATGAATTCGTTAGACATTAGTTTATTTCACAAGAATGACATTAGCAGATTATTATTACAACAGCTACTACATAAGTACACGAATCTGTCCCCGACAAGAATAACTGCGTTGAATTCTAATAGCTCGAACGTTTCTCATGTAATGCGTACAATGTATACTTGAATTTAATTTGTCTATTCAGCTATAAGATGTCTAACTTGAAACAGACTTTATTCCATCCGATATCACGGCGATATATGAAACCGACTATATTCTATCTGATAACACGGCTTTATGTAAAACCGACTATATTCCATCCGATAACACGGGGTTATGTAAAACATGTCTGATTTAGGAGAAATGTAGAATAAATTTCGGAACATTGCATATATCAAACAATTTCACGACATGTAACAGATAGCAAGAAAGAATAAAGTATTACACATATCTTTCCACATGAAGTTTGATTCCGTAAAGTGTATATATACATATATATATATATATATCCTCGCTCTGTCATCATTTAGATCTTGTTAGTCATACCAAATATATCAACGACAATGTGAACGATGTCGGCACTATATCCTCCCTTGATTTTTCACTAATACTAAACACATTAACCAAAGCCTTCCTTAGATTTTCACTAATGCTAAACACATTAACCCCAGCCTTCCTTAGATTTTCACTAATGCTAAACACATTAACCCCAGCCTTCCTTAGATTTTCACTAATACTAAACACATTAACCCCAGCCTTTCTAAGATTTTCACTAATACTAAACACATTAACCCCAGCCTTCCTTAGATTTTCACTAATACTAAACACATTAACCCCAGCCTTCTAAGATTTTCACTAATACTAAACACATTAACCCCAGCCTTTCTAAGATTTTCACTAATACTAAACACATTAACCCCAGCCTTTCTAAGATTTTCACTAATACTAAACACATTAACCCCAGCCTTTCTAAGATTTTCACTAATACTAAACACATTAACCCCAGCCTTTCTAAGATTTTCACTAATGCTAAACACATTAACCCCAGCCTTCCTTAGATTTTCACTAATACGAAATACATTAACCCCAGCCTTCTTAAGATTTTTACTAATAGTAAACACATTAACCCCAGCCTTCCTTAGATTTACAGTAATACTAAACACATTAACCCCAGCCTTCCTTAAATTTTCAATAATACTAAACACATTAACCCCAGCCTTCCTTAGATTTTCACTAATTCTAAACATATCAACCCTATCCTCACATAGATGTTCATGTATACTAAAGATATTAACGCTCATTTATATTTCGACTGATACTAAACATATAAATCATGTTTTCACTTTTTCACTGTTATTATACAAGTCAGACCTATGCCCCTAAAATATTCACCGATACCAACGCTTATCTTCCCTTAGACTCTCACCGATAAACCATATCCTCCCTTTGATTTTCAACGTATAAACATATCCTTCCTTTGATTTTCACTCTCTTTGATTTTCACTCATATCAGCTTATAAACCCTATCCTTCCCTTGATTTTGACTCATAATCAACGTATAAACCCTATCCTTGCTTTGCTTTTCACTCATAATCAACGTATAAACCCTATCCTTGCTTTGCTTTTTACTCATAATCAACGTATAAACCATATCCTCCATTTGATTTTCACTCATAATCAATATATAAACCCTATCCTTCCTTTGATTTTCAACGTATAAACATATCCTTCCTTTGATTTTCACTCTCTTTGATTTTCACTCATATCAACTTATAAACCCTATCATTCCCTTGATTCTGACTCATAATCAACGTATAAACCCTATCCTGCCTTTGCTTTTCACTCATAATCAACGTATAAACCCTATCCTTGCTTTGCTTTTTACTCATAATAAACGTATAAACCATATCCTCCATTTGATTTTCACTCATAATCAATATATAAACACTATCCTTCCTTTGATTTTCATTCATAATCAACATACAAACCCTAACCTCCCTTTCACTGATACTATACAAAACTCTATTTCATTACTTTGGGAACTCGTAGAACCTCCGTGTAAGTCGATTCATTTGTATTAAAAACAAATTAACTTGTTCTCCACACATGGCTGTAATATGGCACCTAAAGATCAACCAAAAGTTACAATCCAGTTGGACAACAGAAACACAAGCTTTTTATTTATTTTATATTTAGCAATAAATTTCGTTCATAATTACAGATATTTGTTTTATGGGGTTTTTTGAGGGGGGGGGGTTGATGCAATTTTAGAAAGATTCCATTATAGCCCAACTTTACAAAGCAAGAAAATAAAAAAGGAAAAGAACTGAGACATTTGATATCTTGCATTGATTTTGTGGATTTTATCAGATTATTCTACTTACCAGAATATTTAGAAAAATTAAAATTAAAATACTACAAATTAAAATAATATAATTATAGCAATAATGATATTAATTCTTTTGTCATTTTTGTTTTACAAGTAAAATATTGATTTCTGCTGTTTCATTTTTAACTGTTTCGCTTAGTTGATGCCATTCTAATTTATGAACCCTATCCATTAGCAACCAATTGATCACATAAGTCAACATCATGCAAATACGTCTGTATCTATTTCTGAAACATGTGCACGCCATTCTCCACGTGACATTTTCCTATGTAAATGCAATGAAATATTCTAATGTCGAAATTATCATAAATATATGCGCTCATTCCTAAATAATGATATGACTAAATAAGATTGAAAATGATAAATTAGAATCACAATCTTTTATAATATGTTTTGTTCCAATAAAAGTAAAGAAAAGAATTAAAAACATTCCCATGAATTCCCATGTCTCCATATACATAGTAATATACCTAATTTTGAGAGATAAGAACTACATTAATATTGGGCTTTCAGAACAGTGTGTCACTTTATTTCATATTAAAAATCCCACATAAATGCCTTTTATGTTCCCTTTAATTCCAAATAAATTGATGAGAAACGATAATCGCTATTTATAAACATTTTCAATTGACCTATAATGTTACTAGAATATGAAGTACTCCAGCGGAGAAACCTAGTCTAATTGTAAACAAGACTGACTTTGATCTCAAATATTACGTGAATATTCTGTTTACAACTTTTATGAGAATTTACAAAAGCACATAATATAAATAAATATACATAACACCTCCCTCAGAGAGAAAACGAAAGATTTATACAATAGAATTTCTGTTACATATTTGTCAAATATGCCAATCGTACTACAATAATTAATTTACAAGGAAGGTGTCTTTTGAACTACACTCAGTTTTTTATACCAAATATACACAAAGTAAAGGAATATAGTATTGATACAAAAATAAGAGTGAATATGCAATCACATTATCTTTTCCCCCGACGTGTCTAATATTAATGTTGTATTCTTACAGCAATACGGTTATTGTGATCACTGAATACAGCAAACGGAGAAAGATCTAAACCAATATACACTTCAAACTATTACGGAGCCATTATCAAAGTAAAACATTCCTTCTCAATTTTAGAATAATTTTTCTTGTGTTTGTTTGTGTCTTTAGAACTATATCACACTCGATGATCCACACCATTTTTATCTTTTTTGAATCAATACTCCACCAACCTTATATCACTTGCATCAACATTGATGTACGCGTCACAATTATCTAGACCAACTGTCATTATGTGCATTAGATATTGGAAAGTTGCGGCCGATTTTTTCGTTCCAAAAGGGCATCACTTTATTACTGAAAAGCCCATCTGGAGTTGCTAATAGCAAATTTTCTTTTGCTCTTTCTGTGAGTGAAATGTGCCAGAAACCTTGAAAAGGTCAAACTTGGTGGAATATTTATCATTTCCAAATTTTCCTTGCATTCATCTATTCTCTACACCGATAATTAATCTGTCGTGGTGACGATTGTCACTTTTTTCTATAGTCACTACATACACGGAATGCATTATCAGGTTTAGGCACAAGAATACACGGTGAACTCCTGTTACTCTTACTTGGCTATATAAAATCATTCTCCAGTAAGTACTAAATATTTTTTAAAAATATTCCTGCTTGATAGGATTAGTTCTGTAAGGATGTTGTTTCACAGGTGTAGAATCTTCATTTTTCAGCATCATTATGGATTTTATTCGTGTTGGAACATCAGAAACAAGTTCTCATATTCATTTAACGGCTGTTTTAGACCATTCCTTCCCTGTTGTTGTATATGTGAAAATATCTGGCCCAGATTGTTGAATATACTGAATTCTGAAGACTGGTTAAACCAGATTTACTACAGTCAGATTGAATTCCATCGTTTACTCAATGTGTGGGATTGACATTACTAAATTGACTGAATAATTAACTGTACTATCTCCAGCAAAATACTTCTTTAAAGTATTTATATGACAATGTTGTTTCTGCCAGGAGTCTTAATAATATAATTGAAGTCATTTACTTTCTTATCAGTTGTATAAGGACTTTAACATTTAGCCCGAAGATGATTCTGAGGTAAAGTCAAAAAGTCAGAACTGCTATACCTTACTTTCATTTTTGAAAAATAATTTTTGCCATTTCACAAGCCTTTGACAGCTTATCCGAAACATAGTAAAGAATAGTAATCTTGGAATCTTCATTTGAAAGAACTTTTATGATTTAAATGGTCCACGGACAGTATGTCTAAAAACTATTTCAAAAGGGCTGAAACACAATGATGCTTGATTTCCTACCAGCAAACAACTCCAAAATGAATACCCTCATCCCAATGTTTTTTTGTATAAAATCAATATGACAGAACGATGTTTCTCAGTGTTTAATGAAATCTTTTCAAAGTCTCTTGACTTTCGGGGTGATGGGCAAATTATTTAAATGGTTGGATGCTAATTCATGCATATCTTATCGAAAAATTCTAGATATAAAATTTGACCCTTGATCGGACTGGACAGATTTAGGAAGGCCAAAAAGGGTTTAAAAATTACCAAAGCTTTTACAATGGCTTTAGTTTTATTTTTTTATTGTCTCTGGAATTCTTGTGCAAGTACAATCATGGTCAACTAGTATCTTCTAATTGTGTTTTCCAAAGATTTGACAAGTGTAACAATATCTACAATATTTTTAGACATCACCTTTAAGTTCCGGCAAATGAAAATACCTGTTAATTGATCAATACCAGGAGCAAAGGTGATCTCACCAAATGACTGTCCAATAAATATGCCAGCTAAAGGAACAATTTCCTGATCAGCATATTCTCAAAATCACATTTCGTCATAGCTCTAGTATTTATACAAACAGGGTAGAAATTAGGGATTTCATTCTTAATAAGACCAACTTTATGATCCAAACAAGGCTTGTTAATTTTAATTGGATCAACCAAGATCTTATATCCAGCTAGGATATTGCATAGTTATAAATGAATACCCTCTTATAGGTAAAGACTTCACTGCTACTACAGTCGCAGGTCCGGAAAATAAGTATGATGCCCAATGGATACATTGGACAGGAACATTAACAAATGTAAACTTTGGAGAAAATACGTTAAGGAAATCGATTATTTTTCGTCAGACACTTTTTAAATTTTTGCATCTTTTCTTTCATCTTTATCAGTCCTAAAAACATGTAGCTTACTCATAAGACTACACATATCTTGTATTTGTATACCGTTCAACTCAATTTAAATACTCCTGGTATTTTTGTGTTCATCCGATACACAGAGAAATACTAGCTTATATGTAGTCATATGTGTCATAAAACTATATGTTTTGCTTCATTTCATTCTTGAAGTTATTCCGTTCTACCCCTATGCCCAGTAAATCTGTATGGATGACATTTAAGCTGATGCTCTCACCATATTGTTTCTGAGCTTGTTGCAATGAGAAGGCATGTATAAGTAACGTACTTCTAACACAGCATAGGCGCCACTAACTGCCTTGATTAACTTGCTTTTGGATTTCATTAAACTAACTAATATCACATGTTTCTTTCTCCTTGCGAATCAAGTTTAAAATATTTTTCTTTTGTACATAATTTTGATATTCATTCTCCGGCATGTATTTTTCATCCGTTTAACAAACACAGAATTTTTCAGAAACACTTTTCTGTTTGATACTATGAAATTTCCTGTCAGTTACCTTTTGCATTTCATTGCTGTTCATTATGTAAAAAAACACTTTATTCTGTGATATCATTTCATAAATTCTAGTATGTCATCTGTTATCATTATGAGTATACTTATGCATCTTGCTGAACGTTCACATATTCAGTTGGATTAAGTTTTTAATCTCGAATATGGTTCGACGTCATCAAATAATAAATACAATCTCCTTTGTCTCTTTCCATAAATATGCCAACGTTTGAATCCCTATTACAATAATGCTTTAGTATTCTGGTTTTTATTCTATTTTCAGTCTGCATGATCATTCTGTTTAAACCTGGTACACGGAATGGAGCCTAATTAAAGGTATATACGATTTTCATCTTTTAGCTTTGGTTATTTTAATCACGTGTTGAAATAACTTCTTCCTGAACATTTTGTGTTAAAACATTTTTTAAAAAAGTATGAAATTAACCTTTCCTCTGCATGTACCCTGATTACTTTGCTATAGTGTTTCCACAATCCCAAGTAATTCGTTTCTGATAGTTTTCTCTTGTTTAGCAAAATCATGCCGCCATACAAGATAATTAGCAGAATGATACCATCATACAAGATGTTTAGTACAACAGTGTCATCATAAAAGATGTTTAGTAGAATAGTGCCATCATACAAGATGTTTAGTAGAGTCATGTCATCATACAAGATGTTTAGTAGAGTCATGTCATCATACAATATGTTTAGTAGAGTCATGTCATCATACAAGATGTTTAGTAGAGTCATGTCATCATACAAGATGTTTAGTAGAGTCATGTCATCATACAAGATGTTTAGTACAACAGTGTCATCCTAAAAGATGTTTAGTAGAATAGTGCCATCATACAAGATGTTTAGTAGAGTCATGTCATCATACAAGATGTTTAGTAGAGTCATGTCATCATACAAGACGTTTAGTACAACAGTGTCATCCTAAAAGATGTTTAGTAGAATAGTGCCATCATACAAGATGTTTAGTAGAGTCATGTCATCATACAAGATGTTTAGTAGAGTCATGTCATCATACAAGATGTTTAGTAGAGTCATGTCATCATACAAGATGTTTAGTAGAGTCATGTCATCATACAAGATGTTTAGTACAACAGTGTCATCCTAAAAGATGTTTAGTAGAATAGTGTCATCATACAAGATGTTTAGTAGAGTCATGTCATCATACAAGATGTTTAGTAGAGTCATGTCATCATACAAGATGCTTAGTACAACAGTGTCATCCTAAAAGATGTTTAGTAGAATAGTGCCATCATACAAGATGTTTAGTAGAGTCATGTCATCATACAAGATGTTTAGTAGAGTCATGTCATCATACAAGATGTTTAGTAGAGTCATGTCATCATACAAGATGTTTAGTAGAGTCATGTCATCATACAAGATGTTTAGTACAACAGTGTCATCCTAAAAGATGTTTAGTAGAATAGTGTCATCATACAAGATGTTTAGTAGAGTCATGTCATCATACAAGATGTTTAGTAGAGTCATGTCATCATACAAGATGCTTAGTACAACAGTGTCATCCTAAAAGATGTTTAGTAGAATAGTGCCATCATACAAGATGTTTAGTAGAGTCATGTCATCATACAAGATGTTTAGTACAACAGTGTCATCCTAAAAGATGTTTAGTAGAATAGTGTCATCATACAAGATGTTTAGTAGAGTCATGTCATCATACAAGATGTTTAGTACAACAGTGTCATCCTAAAAGATGTTTAGTAGAATAGTGCCATCATACAAGATGTTTAGTAGAGTCATGTCGTCATACAAGATATTTAGTACAGTAATGCCTTCATACAAGATGTTTAGTAGAATAGTGCCATCGTACAAAATGTTTTGCAGGGTGATGCCATCAAACAAGATGATTAGATGAATAATGTCATCATACAAGATGTTTAGCAGAATTATGCCATCATACAAGATGTTTAGTAGAGTCATGTCATCATACAAGATATTTAGTAGAGTGATGCCATCATATAAGATGTTTAGTAGAATAATGCCATCGTACAAAATGGTTTTGCAGAGTGATGCCGACAAACAAGATGTTTTGTAGGATAATGCCATCATACAAGATAATTAGCAGAATTATGCCACCATACAAGATGTTTAGTAGAGTCATACCATCATATAAGACGTTTCGTAGAATGATGCCATCATACAAAATTGTTTAGTAGAATGATGTCATCATACAAGATAATTAGCAAAATCATGCCATCATCCAAGATGTTTAGTAGTGCCATCATACAAGATGTTTAGTAGAATAGTGCCATCATATAAGATGTTTAGTAGAATGATGTCAACATACAAGATGTTTAGTAGAATAGTGCCGTGCCATCATACAAGACGTTTAGTGGAATGATACCATCATATAAGATGTTTACTAGAATAATGCCATCTTACAAGAACAAAAACAGAATAGTGCCATCATACAAGATGTTTAGCAGTGCCATCATACAAGATGTATTACTAGAGTGATATCATCACACAAGAAGTTTAGTAGAATAATGCCATCTTACAAGATAATTAGTAGAATGATGCCATCATACAAGATGTTTAGCAGCGCTGTCATACAACATGTTTGCTAGTGCCAGTTTAGTAGAGTGATGATATCATGCAAGATATTTAGTAGTGCCATCATACAAGATGTTTAGTAGAAAAGTGTTATCATACAAGACGTTTACCAGAATAGTGCCAACAAACAAGATGTTTAGTAGAATAATGCCATCATACAAGATGTTTAGTAGAATAGTGCCATCATACAAGATGTTTAGTAGAATAATGCCATCATACAAGATGTTTAGTAGAATAATGCCATCATACAAGATGTTTAGTAGAATAGTGCCATCATACAAGATGTTTAGTAGAATAGTGCCATCATACAAGATGTTTAGTAGAATAATGCCATCATACAAGATGTTTAGTAGAATAATGCCATCATACAAGATGTTTAGTAGAATAGTGCCATCATACAAGATGTTTAGTAGAATAGTGCCAACATACAAAATGCTAAGCAGAATAATGCCAACATACAAGACGTTTAGTGGAATGATACCATCATATAAGATGTTTACTAGAATAATGCCATCTTACAAGAACAAAAACAGAATAGTGCCATCATACAAGATGTTTAGCAGTGCCATCATACAAGATGTATTACTAGAGTGATATCATCACACAAGATGTTTAGTAGAATAATGCCATCTTACAAGATAATTAGTAGAATGATGCCATCATACAAGATGTTTAGCAGCGCTATCATACAACATGTTTACTAGTGCCATCATACAAGATGTTTAGTAGAATAGTGCCACCATACAATATGTTAGTAGAACAGTGCCATCATACAAGATGTTTATAAGAATAATGTCATCAAAAAAGATGTTTAATAGCATGATGTCATCATACATGATGTTTAGTAGAATGATGCCATTAACAAAATGTTAAGTAGTCCCATCAAACAAGATATTCTGTAAAGTGTTGCTATCATACAATATATTTTGTTCAATAGTGCCGTCATACACGATATTTAGTAGAACAGTACCACAATGCAAGATGTTTAGCAGGAGAGTGCCTTCATGCAAGATGTTTAGAAGAATAGTGCATCACGCAACATGTTTAGTAGAATGATGCCATCATACATGATGTTTGCTAGAATAGTGTTATCATACAAAATGTTTAGTAGAATGATGAAATCATACAAGATCTTTAGTAGAATGATGCCATCATACAAGATGTTTAATAGATTAGTGCCATCGTACAAGATGTTAAGTAGAATGATGCCATCATATAAGATGTTTAATAGATTAGTGCCGGCGTACAAGATGTTAAGTAGAATGATGCCATCATACAAGATGTTTAATAGATTAGTGCCGTAGTACAAGATGTTAAGTAGAATGATGCCATCATACTAGATGTTTAATAGATTAATGCCGTCGTACAAGATGTTTACTAGAATAATGCCATCATACTAGATGTTTAATAGATTAGTTCCATCTGTTACGTGTAGGCTCGTACAAATGTAACAGAAGAAAAGAGTGAAGTTAACAAGCTTTGTATATTTTTACAAAATAATTTATTTCCCTAGAAAACAAGGTAAAAATTGGTAAATAGGACTTACGGTTTGTGAATATAATCCAAAATATAATCCTAAGAATGAAAAACACAAGTCTTATCACTAAATAGTTCTACTAGAATCCAGGCTCGAATCTCGATGACGTACAGATATGGAAGGCGATGACGTCAGATGTGGTCCATGTACGAATATCAACAATTCCTCAACTGAATCACAGTTTTTGTTTCCGAATAATTCCAGAATAAATTTCCATGAATATCTTTCATGATTTTTTTATAAGAAAGTCAACTTGTTGAGTTTCCAGGAGAATAAATTATTAAATCCAAAAATCAGATGAAAAACAAACAAACTGGCAACAAATAAAAGTAACGACTTGTTACTTCAAGATGTTAAAACGACTCTGAGAGAAAAATATTAAGAATTCGTATTTGAACCCCAAAAACATCATTTCAAGTCTCGCGAGATGGGTCATGTGGTCTCTTACTACAAGAAATCTATCACATACACCATTGTAGCCCCACTTAAGAACCAACAATAAATAAACGTTGTTTACACATGGTCATCACGCAAGGAAAGTATGGCCTTGATACTGACCAATCATTTTACTGCCTGTTTACGTTCTTCCCATCCCAAGACTAACTAGGTTAACTAAAACTAATTCTCATGTAACACGTCTTACGTCTTAGATAAACAATATTTTACTAAAGAAAATATCGAATTATTGAAAAAGAATTTCGAATCCTTTCAATAATCATTACAATAAAATGTAATGAAACAAAAATAAAATAATAAAAGAATTTTAAAACTAACACACAAGCGATATAATTACATATACGTAACACTTCCCCCCATAAAGAAAAAAGAAAGATTTATATAATAAAGCTTTTCTTTTTACCATATGTAAATTGTACATGAGGTAAACAAAATTACATAAGAAAATTCTTATGAATTACATAAAGTGTATATGAAATAATATTTCTATTCACTGGAAAGTGCATCTGCAATCAAATTGTCTTTTCCTTTCATGTGCCTGATGTTCAGATTATACTCTTGCAAAAACAAACTCCACCTTAATAATCTTTGATTTTTATTTTTCATCTTGTCGATGAAAGTAAGGCGGTTGTGATCGCTATACACAACAACCGGAGAAGGAGCCGAGCTAATGTAAACTTCAAAATGTTGTAATGCCAAAATTAAAGCCAAACATTCCTTCTCGATTGTTGAGTAATTTCTTTGGTGTTTATTTAATTTCTTAGAGAAATAGCACACTGGGTGATCAATACCATTGCTGTCTTCTTGAATCAATATTGCTTCAACCCCAACATCACTTGCATCCACAGACAATTTAAAAGACTGATTGAAATTTGGAGCTGTTAAAACCGGCACACTTTTGAGTATTGCTTTCAACCTATCGAAAGTTTCCTGACAATTTTCGTTCCAGAGAAACTTATTTCTCTTACTTAACAAATTTGCCAGAGGTTCAGATATATTGGAAAAGTGGAACAAAACTTTCGACAGTATCCGGCCATACCCAAAAATCGCATTAATTGCTTTTTACTGACAAGCACAGGAAAATCAGAGATCGCCTTCACCTTAGCATCAATAGGTTTAACTTGACCATGTCTCACAATATGTCCTAGAAAAGTTACACAAGCACAGCAGAACTCACTTTTAGATAAATTAATTGTCAAATTAGCATCAGCGAGTCTTTCGAAGAATTTCCGAATCGTGGCTAGATGTCCTTTCCATGTGTCGTTGTAGATGATAACATCATCAATATAAGCATCACAATTATCTAGACCGGAAGTAATCATATTCATCAAGCGTTGAAACGTACTTGGAGAACCCTTCATCCCAAACGGCATTACTTTATGTTGATATAGTCCATCTGGAGTCATAAATGCCGAAATTTCTTTCGCTCTTTCCGTAAGTGGAATTTGCCAAAATCCTTTCAGAAGGTCAAATTTGGTGACGTACTTGGCATTTCCAATTTTATCAATACAATCATCGATCCTTGGTAATGGAAATGAATCTGTGTTTATCACGCTGTTCACCTTCCTATAATCAGTGCACATACGGAACGTTTTATCCGGTTTCGGAACAAGTATGCATGGTGAACTCCAATCACTTTTACTGGGCTCTATGAAATCGTTCTCCAACAAATACTGAATTTCCTTTTTCAAGTATTCCTGTTTGAGAGGGTTCATCCTGTATGGGTGTTGTTTCACAGGTTTTGAATCTACAATTTCAACGTCATGACAAATTTTGTTTGTCCTCGTAGGAATATCTGGAAACAAGTGCTCATATTCGAATAATAACTGTTTAAGTTCATTTCTTTCTTGTTGTTGCAAATGTAAAAGTTTCTGGTCTAGATCTTTCATAATTTCCGAATTGCGAATATTTGTTGCTCCAAGATCAACGGTTTCCAATTGAATTTCTTCACTTAAATCCTCAGTTTGTGGGACAGGTACAACTAAATTAATTGTATGATTTACTGGGCTATCTCTTTCAATATACTCCTTTAACATGTTAATGTGGCAAAGTTGTTTTGTTTTCGCCTACCAGGAGTATTTATGATGTAATTTAAATCATTTACTTTCTTTTCAACCGTGTATGGACCGTAATACTTGGCCTGAAGGGGATTTTGTGGAATAGGCAATAGAGCTAGAACTCTATCACCAGGCTGAAAACTCCGATCCCTTGAGTTTTTGTCATATCTTGATTTCATTCTGGACTCAGTAGAGCGCAGATTTGCTCTTGCGACCTCACAAGCCTTTGACGATTTGTACTTAAAATCAGAAACATAGTCAAGAAGATTGAGCTCAGTGTCTTCATTTGAAAGAAGTTTCTCTTTCAACAACTTCAAAGGTCCACGCCCAGTATGTCCGGAAACTAGTTCAAAGGGACTGAATCCTAAAGATTCTTGCAAGGACTCCCTAACAGCAAACAAAAGTAAATGAATGCCTTCATCCCAATCTTTGCTAGTATCAAAGCAATATGATCGAATCATATTCTTTAAAGTCTGATGAAATCTTTCGACGGCCCCTTGACTCTCAGGATGACAGGCAGAACATTTAAATTGTTTAATGCCTAATTCGTGCATAGCTTGCTGGAAAATGCCAGACATGAAATTTGACCCTTGATCCGATTGGACAGATTTGGGAAGGCCAAACTGAGTAAAAAAAACTTTATTAAAGCTTTTACTATAGTTTTGGTTTTAATATTCCTCAAAGGAATTGCCTCTGGGAATCTTGTTGACGCACACATAATGGACAACAAATACTGCTTGCCTGACTTGGTCTTAGGTAAGGGACCAACACAGTCAAACATAATTCTGCTAAATGGTTCGTCAAATGCAGGAATCTTCTGATTGGGTTTTCCTACCATTTGACAAGTATTACAAGATCTACAAAATTTACAAACATCACTTTTGATTTCTAGCCAGTAAAAGTGAATCAAGATCTTGTGATAAGTTTTATTTATCCCTAAATGAGCAGCCAGAGGAGTTTCATGGCCCAAACTAAGTATTTCCTGTCTGTAAGATTTTGGAACTACAATCTGATAGTTCACTGACCACTCGTCATTAGCAGGTACCTCGGGAGGTCTCCATTTTCTCATAAGAATTCCATTTTTACTGAAATAACAGACAGGTACTTCAGTAGCTTCGGTTTCACTAATGACCCTCTGAAACAAACAGGAGATTTCAGGATCTTTTTCCTGTTCGACGACAAGTGATTGTCGTTTATCACCCTGATTAGATAAAAGAGAATGAGTATTTAAAAGAGGATCACTGTGATCAATACGTTTCGATTGATCCAAATTTGAAGTGAAAGTGACCTCATCAAAAGCCTGACCAATACATGTGTCAGCTAAAGGAATACTTTCCTTATCAAAATCATTCTCAAGAGCTTTCTTTGCCATAGCTCTGGTAACTGCACAAGCTTGGTATAACTCAGGGTATTTTTTTTCAGTAGGATCAAGTTTCTGATCCAAAGAAGGCTTGTCAGTTACAAGTGGATTAACCACAACCTTGTCTCCAGCTAGGTCGTTGCCTAGCAACAAATGAATGCCCTCAACGGGTAAGTTAGACACTATACCGACTGTCACAGGTCCTGAAACTAAGTCTGATGACAAATTTACAGAATGGAGAGGAACATTAACAAAGCCGCACTCTACTCCCTGAATGAGAACACTCTCATTAGAACAGGACTTCTCAGAAGAAGGCAAAATACCTGACACTAAAAAACTCTAAGAAGCTCCTGTATCCCTTAAAATTTTAATAGGGATAGGATTGGCCGAATCACCCAAGAGTGATATAGAACCCTTCGACATGAATGGTTCATAGTTCTCCATAATAAAATCAGACTGGGGTTTATGAGACCTAACAAATGCATTGCTTTCAATACATGACCGTGACCTTGACCTCTTTGAAATAAGAGCATTTGCGATAGGTCTATCTTGATTCTGATGCCTATATTTCAACTTGAAGCAATCAGAAATTACGTGTCCTTTTTTCTTGCAATAGGTACACGTAGACAGAGACAAGGATTTTGAATCAAGTTTATCAGAAGCTTGATTTTTAGAAGTTGCGCCAGATTGAATTTTAGGAGGAGTCGTATTAGGCTGAAATACCTTTCTACCAGTAGACTGCTGAGTGAGAGTTTTGCTTACAACAGGAACTTTATGAGTTAAGGAGTACTTATCAGCAGCAAGAGCAGCATTTTCCAAGGTTTCAATCTCGTGCTCTTCAAGATGATTCTTAATATCATTAGGAACACAGTTTTTGAACTTTTCAAGTAACACAAGTTGTTTGACATTTTCATAATCAAGTTCAACTTTCTTGGCTAAGCACTATCTCTCGAATAACTGCTCTTTTTCTCTAGCAAATTCAACATAAGTCTGTCCAGCTTCTTTTTTATAGTTTCTGAATTTTTGCCGATAAGCCTCAGGGACTAACGCATAACCCCTTAAGATGCACTCCTTAACCAAATCATAATCCGAACTCTGTTGTACTGACAAGGATGCATAGATATTTCGAGCTTTGCCGAAAAGTACACATTGCAATAATTGAGTCCAATGCTCCCTTGGCCATTTCAAATTTTCAGCAACTTTTTCAAAATAGATAAAATATTTGTCTACTTCCTTTTCACTAAAAGGGGGAACTAACCTGATATTTTTTGTAATGTCAAAACTTGAATCTGTATGTGAAGTGGAATCGTGCTTGCCACTTGCCAGCTCAAATTCTTTCATTCTAAGTTGAAATTCCCTTTCATCCTTCTCTCTTTGTAATTGCATCTGTCTCTCTCTCTCTCCTCTTCTCAAATTGTAATTGTTTATCTTTCTCCCTCTCCTGTCTCTCTTTCTCCTTTTCTTCAAATTGTAATTGTCTCTCTTTCTCCTTCTCCTGTCTCTCTCTCCTTTTCTTCAAATTGCATTTGCAATTGCTTCTCTTCAAATTGCAACTGTATTTGTTCTTTCTCTTTCTGAAGCTCGAGCTTCCTTAACTCTACTTCCATTTTGTATTTCATTTTTATTTCCATTACTTTAATGTCAGTATCTGTCATGGACTTACTGACTGATGCCAAAACACTATTATCAAAAATATTTTTCCCTACCAAATATTGGATCAAAATAATTTTAATTTCTTGTTTCGTTAAGGAAGATTTTGCTTCAGAAAGATCGTACTTTCTGGCAAGATCAAGCAACTCATCTTTTTTCAGACTATCCAACTGCTCCTGAGTTGGATTAGAAAGAAATATTTCCACTTTTGATGACATTGTAAATGAAAGCCTGTTGTTTCCACTTAAGATTTTACACAAAATGTAAAATAGTACTTGGGATTTAGAAACTAGGGGAACTTAAATTTCAAAAAACAATTTTCTGAAATATTTCACCAAAATTCATATATCCCAAGGTCGAGCGACCCAATTTTCTCCTGTTACGTGTAGGCTTGTACAAATGTAACAGAAGAAAAGAGTGAAGTCAACAAGGTTTGTATATTTTTACAAAATAATTTATTTCCCTAGAAAACAAGGTAAAAATTGGTAAATAGGACTTACGGTTTGTGAATATAATCCAAAATATAATCCTAAGAATGAAAAACACAAGTCTTATCACTAAATAGTTCTATTAGAATCCAGGCTCGAATCTCGATGACGTACAAATATGGAAGGCGATGACGTCAGATGTGGTCCATGTACGAATATCAACAATTCCTCAATTGAATCACAGTTTTTGTTTCCGAATAATTCCAGAATAAATTTCCATGAATATCTTTCATGATTTTTTATAAGAAAGTCAACTTGTTGAGTTTCCAGAAGAATAAATTATTAAATCCAAAAATCAGATGAAAAACAAACAAACTGGCAACAAATGAAAGTAACACCTTGTTACTTCAAGATGTTAAAACGACTCTGAGAGAAAAATATTAAGAATTCGTATTTAAACCCCCAAAACATCATTTCAAGTCTCGCGAGATGGGTCATGTGGTCTCTTACTACAAGAAATCTATCACGTACTCCAGCGTAGCCCCACTTAGGAACCAATAATAAATAAACGTTGTTTACACATGGTGATCACGCAAGGAAAGTATGGCCTTGATACTGACCAATCATTTTACTGCCTGTTTACGTTCTTCCCATCCCAAGACTAACTAGGTTAACTAAAAATAATTCTTATGTAACATGTTCTACGTCTTAGATAAGCAATATTTTACTAAAGAAAGTATCGAATTATTGAAAAAGAATTTCGAATCCTTTCAATAATCATTACAATAAAATGTAATGAAACAGAATTAAAATAAAAAAAGAATTTTAAAACTAACACACAAGCGATTTAATTACATATACGTAACACATCATACAAGATGTTTAGCAGAATTATGCCATCATACAAGATGTTTAGTAGATTAGTGCCATCATACAAGATGTTAAGTAGAATGATGCCATCATGTAAGATGTGTACTAGAATAATGCCGTCTTACAAATTAATTAGCAGAATGATGCCCTCATACGACATGTTTCGTAGAATAGTGCCATCATTCAAGATGATTGCAGTGCCATCATGCAAGATATTTAGTAGAGTGATGCCATTATACAAGATGTTTCATTGCGCCATCATGTAAGATGTATAGTAGAGTGATGCCATCAGAGCAGATGTTAAGTACGGTAGTGTCAGTATACAAAATGTTTACTAGAATAGTGTCGTCATACAAGATGTTTGGTAGAATAGTGCCATCATACATGATGTTTAGTAGAATAGTGTCATTATGCAAGATGTTTAGTAGAGTGATGCCATCATACAAGATGTTTATTAGTGCCGTCATACAAGAATTTTAGAAGAGTGATGCCAACATCCAAGATATTTAGTAGAATAGTGCCGTCATTCAAGATGTTTAGTAGTGCCATCATACAAGATATTTAGAAGAGTGATGCGATCATACATCATGTTTAGCAGTGATTCCATCATACAAGATGTTTAGCAGTGATTCCATCATACAAGACGTTTAGTAGAATAGTGCCATGATACAAAATGTTTAGTAGTGCGATCGTACAAGATGTTTTGCAGAGTGATGCCATCATACAAGATTATTAGTAGTGTGATGACATCATACAAGACGTTTAGTAGAATGATGCCATCATACAGGATATTTAGTAAAATAGTGCCATCATACGAGATGTTTAGTCGAGTGATGCCACCATAGAAGATGTTTAGTAGAATAGTGCCATCATACATCATGTTTAGTAATGCAACCATACAAGATATTTGGAGAGTGATGCCATCATACAAGATGCTTCGTCGTGCCATCATACAAGATTTTTAGTAGAGTGATGCCATCATCCAAGATGTTTGTTAGAATATTGATATTATAAAATATGTTTAGTAGAATAGTGTCATTATACAAGATGTTTAGTAGCATAGTGCCATCATACAAGACGTTTAGCAATATAGGGCCGTCATACAAGATATTTACTAGAGCGATGCGATCATACAAGATGTTTACTAGAATGATAACATCATACAAGATGTTTAGTAGTACCATCATACAAGATGTTTACTAGAATGATCACACCATACAAGATGTTTAGTAGTACCATCATACAAGATGTTTACTAGAACGATGACACCATACAAGATGTATAGTAGTACCATCATACAAGATGTTTACTAGAATGATAACATCATACAAGATGTTTAGTAGTACCATCATACAAGATGTTTAGAAGAATAGGGCCGTCATACAAGTTGTTTAGGAGAATAATGTCATCATTCAAGATGTTTAGCAGAATAATGCCACCATTTAAGATGTATAGCAGATTAGTGCCATCATCCAAGATGTTTAGAAGAATAGTGCCATCACAGAAAATGTTTAGTAGAATAACACCATCATGCTGGATGTTTAGTAGAATAGTGTCGTCATACAAGTTGTTTAGTAGAATGATGCCATCATGCAAGATGTTCAGTAGAGTGATGCCATCATATAAGATATTCAGTAGAATGATGCCATCATACAAGATGTTTAGTAGAATATTGCCAAGATGCAAGCTGTTTAGAAGTGCAATCATACAAAATGTTTGTTAGTGCCATCATACAAATGTTTAGTATTGCCATCCTGCAAGATTGTTAGTAGAGTGATGCCATCATACATGACCTTTAGTAGAATAATGCCATCATACAAGATCTTTAGTAGAATAGTGCCATCATACAAGCTCCTTCTTAGTGCCATTATATGAGATGCTTAGTAGAACCGTGCCATCATACAAGATGTTTAGGAGAATAGTGTCATCATACAAGACCTTTAGCAGAATAATGCCGTCATACAAGATGTTTATCAGAATAGTGCCACCATACAACATGTTTAGTACAATGATACCATCATGCAAGATGTTTAGCTGAATAGTGCCACCATACAAGATGTTTAGTAGTTCCATCACACAAGATGTTTAGGTTAATATCATATCATGCCATCATACAGAATGTTTAGTAGAATAGTGTCTTCATAAAAGATGTTTAGAAGAGTGATGCCAACATGCAAGATGTTTAGTAGAGTGATCCCATCATAAAAGATGTTTAGTAGAGTGATGCCATCATACAACATGTTTTGTGGACTGATGCCATCATACAATATGTTTCGCAGTGTGATGTCATCATACAGGATGTTGAGTTGAGTGATGAGACGATGCAAGATGTTTAGTAGAATAATGACATAATGCAAAATGTTTAGTACAATAGTGCCATCATACAAGATGCTTAGCAGAATAGTGCCATCACACAAGATGTTTAGAATGTTTAGTAGTGCCATCATACAAGACGTTTAGTGGAGTGCTGCTATCATACAAGATGCTTTGTACGATAGTGCCATCATAAATGATGTTTATTAGAATAGTGCTATCATACAAAATGTTTAGTAGAATAGTGCCATATACAAGATGTTTAGCAGAATGACGTCGCCATACAAGATGCTTAGTAGAATTATGCCATCATACAAGATGTTTAGTAGGATAGTGCCATTATACAATATGTTTAGTACAATAATGCCATCATGCAAGATGTTTAGTAGAATAATGTCATTATACAAGATGCTTAGCAGGAATTTTACAAAATGCGCACAATTTGTTCTTTGTGATTATAATGTATCACAGTTTTATCTCGAGCAGTATCTTCAGCTTGTATGTACGTGTGCTGTGTAGCTGATTGAAAGTGTATTTACCTACCCCACTATAACTTGCATTTGTGCATGTTGGATCACACTCCATAAGTATAATTTGATACTTTCCTCTCATAATATTAAATTCCTTCACACCATCCTTAATTTTTGCTCAGTGTCACCAATATCATTATCTTCAATTTATTTGCATGTGGTAGTTGCATTTATCTTAATCCTTTAAGTAAAGTAAGCTGTTATATTTGCATAAAAATATATTTAAAAAACATTCATTGGCAACGAATTGCTGGTAAGTTCGATTTGTATGGAACTAATAAAAACAAATTTCCCTTCTTCCAGACCCAGGCATCTAATCTCAAATTGCAGTTTAAACGTGTCAGGCTTATAATGCAGCGACAATATATTGCTCTTTCCGGCCAAAGCATCTTTTCTCTTCATGATATAGGTCCCAGGTGAGACAACCATTACACTCAAGCGTTACGCTTCAGGAGAGAAAACCAGTACACTCAAGTGTTATACTTCAGGAGAGAAAACCATGACACTCAAGTGTTAATATGTATTCATTTTACTGCAAATCGGAGTTTGCTGTTTTGTATGCTACATCAATGTGTATTACCTCCCATTGACTGTAAACTTGGGGATTGCAGAATTAGGTATTATTTGTTTCATTATCATGTATGCCCTTCAGATAGATTTTGTGTTTCATTATGATGCATGCCCTTCAGACAGATTTTGTGTTTCATTATGATGTATGCCCTTAAGACAGATTTTGTGTTTCATTATGATGTACGCCCTTAAGATAGATTTATCCTGAAATGAAAATAATGAAATACTAGTTGTACTGGAACATTTTTGAAGTTGTTATCATGGAATTTATTCTTCATTAACATAATTTATATCTAAAAGAACATTTTATTATCTAAATACTTTAAAATGGAGTTCAACACAATCGGCTAAATTTATGCAGTAGATTATAAAGTCAAAATTATATATTTGTTTGCATATTATAAACTCACACATTTACCTCTGCGTTACTTATATATATATATATATATATATATATATATATATATATATATATATATATATATATATATATGTGTGTGTGTGTGTGTGTGTGTGTGTGTGTGTGTGTGTGCATCAGAAGCTAGTAATTCTTGTTTTATAAATCGTTAAGAGGTGACGTTGTACAATTGCACGCAGAGATGTAACTCTTGCTTACGTCTGCAAAGATGCTATTGTTCATGTAGCATGTATGCGATAGAAAGATAGAATGACTTACGTCTGCAAAGATGTCATTGTTCATGTAGCATGTATGCTATAGAAAGATAGAATGACTTACGTATGCAGAAAACAATACGTGTTAATAAAATGACTAATCTGTGAAACACAAAACACAGCAAAATAGAATGTCCATGCAGTTTAGATATACAGTATACGTTACATCGATTGCCCATAAGATTTAATCTTTGCACGAGAGAATCTAATTTTTATTACAGTCATGTTATTACTTCTGTGCGTAAACTACATTCCCGATAACAAAAGACAATTTTGGTTACATAACTCCCAGCACTATTTATATGGGAAACTTGGGAACCAGTCAAGGAATGAGTGCTCATATAATGGGGAACATACGGGTTTTCACGACCATAATTGGCTAATTATTAAAAATGAAAACTTCAGTAAAACATATTTTGAAAGCTTATCATAGCTGTAAAACAATAGAGACAATTTTCTATAGATGCAATTTCATATTTTTTATGAAGTGGCATTACCTGATGACGGTAGTGCTTGGCTCTTTCGGTACGGAATGGCTAGCACATGTCTTGCATAACATGCAGCTATTCAGATGGTGTTCTCCGCACAGAAGCTGAGTATATATGGAGATACAAGTTTGGTCATGTATGTTTATGAATTAAAGGTTACTTATTTTGTAATATGACTGTTTTGAAAGGTTTCCTGTAGAAATTGAGTTGTATAAAACTTATATAAGCATAGTGCGCCACGTACTAAATAATGTCTTTGCTTTTGTAGTAAAAAAATAATAAGCAGAAAAAGAACCGAACACATACTATTGAGAAAAATATTAAATAACGTCCTTTTGTTCACAACCAGATCTTCATTTTAATCTGCAACTAATGAACTGCATTGAGATGACAATAAACCAGTCCTCATATAACTCATAGTTCTTCAATGCATCACACATCATTTCACTAAACATATCTCGATACTCAGGCGTTTTCGTGCAAAAGACTAATTTTCTTTGAAATTGCTTTACACCTAAGAAATATAGAGTACTTTCCCACCTTATATTCCGAATCTGTCACGTCATGCCAGTAGGAGCAAATGCTGCTGGATCGAAGTGTCTGTTCATTGAATTGAAAAATCTAGGATTTCGTGCCAGGCAAAGCTAACAGATAACCGGGCAATTAAATTATCGAAGACCATATTGCGTCACGTCAGACATGTAATTGGTGGCTCTGTGAAGGATAAATTGACTTAATGTTTGTGTTCTTGCCAAAATTGGTATACATCTCGGAAAGTGGGTCGCATTTAGAATACTATGTTTTCATCAGCCCTTGTGTCAAAACCTACATTGCATCACACTCCTGTAAGAATAAGGAACTAAATATGGTAAAATATAGTTTCAGTTTATTTTGTCTTTCATGCATTGTACATCGCTTTTGACAACCAAACGACCAAGAAATATAAAATAAAAAAATTATATGTTTATTTATTAACTATACTTTGACGGTTCATGCAAAAAGTATACTGTTACAACAAATTTTATAATTAAAAAAGCCCAAAATTATTCGTGTTTCATTTTCAAAAGATATTTTGGTTTACGTCTGTCATTACTGCTTATGGGTCGTTTGAGTTAGTTCAGTTTAAAAATCGAGTTACGCACAAAAGATCAAATATTATTGGTTTTGTCAATCGTCTTATTATCAAAAACGTCCCTAATAATATAAGCAACCATTTTCATTTGATGCCTTTCCGGATCAATAATTTTCTTGGTTGGTTCTTTTCCGCTTAATAGGCAATACCTAATAAGTCATACACCTGTCTATATCCTGTACAATGTATCAATTGCCTGTACGAGCTGTCTATTAGCTTTCTATAGTAGTATGGTTTAATGTTTGTACGAGTTGTCTGTTTGTTTTCTATATTAGTATAGTTCATTATTTGTACGAGCTGTCTGTTTGCTTTCTATATTAATATCGTTTATTATTTGTCGATATAGCCATGATATATTCATATGCCGGAATTTTTGAAGAATTTATTCTCCCCTTCCTAATTATTGATATACTGCGGCAAGAGACTATAAATGATAAATGAAAATCCACATGAATACTGACAGTTTGTCCATTCTATTGGCATTAAATATTCTGTAAGGAACAAGTTCCTGTTAGACTCTATTGTTATTGATACACATGGAGCATTCATGCAATTTGGTGTGCATTCTCTGGAGACAACTGAGAAAGATGACTTTCATTTAAATGCCATACGTATGGTCATCTGGTATTACTTATTGTTTTTGATGGATATTTTTGGAGATGGATCAATTTATCAGTTGCTATATCAGGCATTCAACCTAATTAGCAAATCGTTTGCTCCAAACGTAATAGAATTTGGCTCAATTACATTGTAATCTTGTGATAAGATTATTAGAATTACCTTCCGAGGGCTGACAGTCCGAAATAAATTATCGTGTCAGTTTATTCTTCTGTTATTGGTCGAAATAAAAGTTCAATGTATTAAGTTCGCTTAATCACGACAACACAAATGTTTTACATAGTCATTATCTAGTTTCAATTTGACACCATTCCCTTCATCTCCTTATTCCATCTCTACACTAGACGATGCTATGAAGGTTAACTTTCCTATTCACGTATATATTTTATGTCATATTGTTCGTTTGTTTGACCACCATATAGAAATCTAAGAAGAAAAAAATGGTCATGTAAGATTTGAAAATAAATACTAGTAATTCGTATATTCAGTTTGGAATACATCTTCAGCTGTCCGCCGCCCAGCTTTTCTCTTTCTGAAAATCTCTCGAGCAGAAAAAAAAAAAAAAACTAAGAAAGAGGCAAGCCAACAATACAAATTCTACAAATTATCTCACTTTCACTTTCATAGTAGAACACTATAATTAACCTGTTAATATATAATTTTGCTCAGATAATAATACCTGCATACTGTAGAGAATTGGTTTCAACGTTACATCGACGAATTATCTTTTACCCTCAAAAAAGTTTCCAGTACTCGTAACAATATCATTTATAAAGAGTAAATCTTTCTTAACACATTTTTGCTGAAAGCTATAGATCCACTGACATTTACATTTGAGCTTGCATAAGAGTTTCTTTTACAAAAAGTTAAATATCGTTGGAATAACCATTTGGAATTGTTATTATTATTGTTATTATTATTATTATTATTATTATTATTATTATTATTATTATTATTATAGAATGTAAAACATCTTTTCAAAAGTTATGATCAAAGTTAATAGTCAATAAGGTAGCTATAGCGGTAAAAAAAAAAAAATGTTTGCATGAATGTCAAGGAAATTTAAAATTGGGCGACCATTTTGAAAAGATGTCGGTGAAGTTCTTATGGGAATTTAATCTTAAAGTGGCATCGGTATGATGGCATTGGGTTCTATCATTATTGATCGGTATTGGGGTCTGTAGGAATTTAATATTGTAGTCCACTATAGGATCCAATGGAAGTTTAATATTATAAACGTTCATAATTTTGACATTGGGGATCCGTAGAAGGATCTAATACACGCAAAGAAAAACCCGACCCACGTCCTAATTAACATGACGATTAAAGAAAAACCCAACGCACGTCCTAATTAACATGACGATATAAAGCCAGCATTCAGTCGGTTCAATTCACGTTGGGTTACTACGTGATTTATAGGATTCAAAGTGGCTGATGTAACTTAGTGAAAGCAATACAAATATCCCATTAAGCAAAGGAGAAATGAAGTCATATCATCATAATGCCTACTGGAAGTATAATTTATTTCTAAACATGTTAACACTTAATTATAAGTATTAAATATTTTAAACAAGTTCCCACTTGCGCACTTGAAATTCTTCAACACTTAAAAGAGACAAAAAAGAACCATTAACAAAACTGTTTTTAAAATGTTTCATTCTGCGAACTGGTATTTTTCGAAACTATAAAATGTACAATAAAACACAAATATATTATATTTTAAAAATTGTTCAAAATACTAAAATAAAAAACGAAAAGAAATCTTTTCTCATAAAGATTTGAGGAGCCAAGTCCTAAGGCAAAGATTAAGGCGAATGATTTAAGTGTGGCTAGCAAGGACATAGGTCTTTAGAGTGTCCTGAATAGCAAGGACATAGGTCTTTAGAGTGTCCTGAATAGCAAGGACATAGGTCTTTAGAGTGTCCTGAATGTTTAACATAAAAAGCAAAAGAAGGAAGAAGAAAAGATTTCAGACGAAGAAACGGTAGAAATCAATCTATCTAAAATTTGAGAAAGGCGCAAGCGAAAAAATGGAATTTTTATGAAATGATTGCCATTTCATTGTAATCTCTATTTCATAAGAATATACAAAATGTAAGTGCAGTTCAAAAATATATTCCTCTGTATATTATTATTATTATTATTATTATTATTATTATTATTGTTGTTGTTGTTGTTGTTGTTGTTGTTGTTATTATTATTATTATTATTATTATTATTATTATTATTATTGGTGGTGGTTGTGGTTGTGGTGGTGGTGGTGGTGGTGGTGGTGTTATCAACATGATATAGAGAACCAAATACTCCTATCATCACACATACCATTGTCAAATTTTTGTAATTTTATAATAATTGTGAAAATGTGTTGTTAATTTTTATTTCTAGTTTTGCGAACTAAAATTGAAGTGTTTGTTTCATTTTTTTATTCTTTTCTGTATTTCGTAAAATATTTTTAAATATTTTAAATATCTAAATGCTTTTTATAATTTTTAAATGTTTGTTTACAACATTCCCATTCTGAATTTTGAGTACATTTATTTAACATTCTGCGGTATTTTAAAACATTTTCCGCATATAGTTTTAGTGTCTGTTAATTCTGTTTCGGTTTCGTAATTTTAGAATTACAACTAGTCTAGATTATTTAGATAAACATGCAGAGATTTTGGATTACTTGTAAGCTATGCCATTTTATTAAATTATTCCATGCCTTTATTTTAAATTACGGAATAAAATATTTTGGTGTTTTAGCCGCCGTTAAATTCCGATTTTTTTTGGGGGGGGGGGGTTGGGGGGGCAAGCTATTGTTGTAAATTGTGTTTAATTTTTAATTTTTACGCACGAATGTGTAAACAAATTTAAATTAAAAATGTCTTTCTTGTTTGGCAAACAAATTTTAAATGCGCGTGCGGAAACTATTTTTTAAATTTTAAGTGCACAGGTTAAAATCTATTTAAAATTATATACCTTCGGTAGACATCTTTAATATAGTGCGTGATTTACAATATGTGTACTGGGATGTCTATATTGACTCCACCCAGGAAAAGGTACAAAGACAACCGTAAGTGTAAACTGGAATGGTGCGGATTCCAACCCAGCGAATCGCAACGGCTGCCGAACTAATGGAGGATGACCGTCGTTAACGCCTCACAGCCACGAGAGAAGAACGACACATCGCAGCATCCCAAGCGATCACGTCTGCAGACTTCCCATACCCAACCTTTAACATCATGTGAGCATCCAGCTTTGGACTCAAGAGCCACATGAGTAGTCACCGTGGGCTGCACAACTAGCGTCATCATCGGACACGATCGACAACCGAAAATGAGGAAGAAGATCGACTACCCCATGTTAAAAGTTTACAATAACCCATTACTTTATCATTACAGTCTTAAAACGGAATTTTAAAATTCACATGGTATCCCAATGTTTCTTCAACGGACTCTTTATTGACCTCATATCATCATGTTTGTACGGAGATGTCTCCGATTGTCATTATATTATATTGAATCCCGATACTGGACCACATTCTTATACCTATGAACGCTTTTAATATTAAATTCTGTTAGGACTCTATTGTGGTACACAATTAAAAATTTCCAATGGACACATACCGACCCATAATATTAATTTCCCATAATCGATAGTAATACAAATAATACTATCATACAGGTTAGAGAAATTTTAATTCGTACTCTACGGAGAATCTTTAACCTGTATGAGAGTATTATTTGTATTAAATATTAATTCTGCCTAGTATTATCAAGCATTCTTCTATAGAATCCAGGGATAGCACTTTCCGTTCTGTCTGGTGTATATTTATAATTCTATATAATTAAGCCTGTATACCTTGATTTCTTTCATAGGAATCCGGAACGACTGTGTAGATAGATGAGAATTACTTATCAGGTCGTCATGCGAGTGTGTCTGCTACGCACGAGTGCATATAACACCGATTCAGCGCCATCATTTTTAGGTGATGCGTGCCTAGTCGTGAGGAAATATGGGCTGGTGCGTGCAGGCGATGCGATGGGTGCCGTTTACCCGCGGAGCTGGGTTCGAATCTCCGTAGAGTACGAATTAAAAATTCTCTAACCTGTATGATAGTATTATTTGTATTAAATATTAATTCTGCCTACTATTATCAAGCGTTCTTCTATAATATATATATATATATATATATATATATATATATATATATAATTTCATACAGGTTAGAGAATTTTTTTAATTCGTACCCTACCGAGATTCGAACCCAGGTCCGCGGATAAACGGCACCCATCGCCTTGCCTGCACACACGAGCCCATATTCCCTCACGACTAAGCACACGTCACCAAAAAATGATGCTACTCAATCGGTGTTATATGCACTCATGTGTGGCGATGGGTGCCGTTTACCCGCGGACCTGGGTTCGAATCTCCGTAGAGAACGAATTAAAAAACAATTCTCTAACCTGTATGATAGTATCATTTGTATTAAAATATTAATTCTGCCTACTATTATCAAGCATTCTTCTCTGGAATCCAGGGATAGCACTTTCCGTTCTGTCTGGTGTATATTTATAATTCTCTATAATTCTATATACCTTGATTTCTTTCATAGGAATCCGGAATGATTGTGTAGATAGATAAGAATTAATTATCGGGTCGTCATGCTAGTGTGTCTGCTACACACGAGTGCATATAACACCGGTTGAGTAGCATCATTTTTTGGTGACGTGTGCTTAGTCGTGAGGGAATATGGGCTTGTGTGTGCAGGCAGAGCGATGGGTGCCGTTTACCCGCGGACCTGGGTTCGAATCTCCGTAGAGTACGAATAAAAAAAATTCTCTAACCTGTATTAATTCTGCCTATTATTATCAAGCATTCTTCTATAGAATCCAGGGATAGCACTTTCCGTTCTGTCTGGTGTATATTTATAATTATATATATATATATATAAACAATACTGCATTTCCTTACATTACATCTCCTACAATTTATTTAAAAAGATTCCATTCATATGATGTTTGTAGTTCATGTCAACAATTACATAGAGGTACTATAAACATATTAAATATTAGCATTAAAGATGTGATGTGATGTGATTATGATTTTTTTAACGTAGCTTTAACAATTTTTCAGTCATATCGCTACGATGTCTGCAGTGTGGCAGTTTATAGTGATGTCTAGCACTGGGGCATCATGCCGCAGACATGTAGCATGATGTCCCACCCAGTCACATTATCCTGACACCAGGCCGACCAGTCCTACCACTAACCTCTTAATGCTGAGCGCCAAGCGAGGCAGCTGTTAGTACCATTTTTGTAAGTCTTTGGTATGACTCGACCGGGGATTGAACCCACATCCGAGGCGGAAGCTCTAACCACTAGGCCACCGGAGCGTATTGACGGTTGCTTATAATATAATTCTTAGTAAATATGTTTACAAGTTTTGGGTTTTCTCCCACTGGACAGGTCTGTGAAGTGCTATGTTAGAAGAATAAAGTTAAGTCCTATTGGATGGGCTAAATCAAGAGAATTCTTCTACGATGTTGGAGATTTGCGATTTGACACGTATGGGTAGTGATTATATTTGTGTTTAGCCTTTCGCCTGTATATAAATAGCTCTGACGAGGCAGTTTTCTTATTCTTCTTTTATGTGTTCTTGTTGTGTCATCAAATCTGCAGACGTATTTTATGTTGTATTCAGATATTATTTGAGAGGACAAGCATTTGTTTGGATTATTAAGTGGAAATAGAAAATGCTCTTTGGACTATAATATTATTTTGGAACTATTGTGACTTATTCCAAAGAGTTCTGGACTACGCGATTTCGGCACGTCAGTACTGATGGCAGACCAATATATTCGAGGATCTAATATTTATACGGAACGTTTCCTTCTTTTGGACTTTAATAGAACTTTTTCAGGATTATTTGGGATTCAATCCATAATCATGTAAGTTCCTCCTAAATTTTCATTTTATAACATCGATAATTAAATTTTTTATTTTGTTTTACTAAACTTATTGCTTTTACTTCATTCTGTTAGGTAGTTTATGACCATTGTCAGATATATATATATATATATATATATATATATATATATATATATATATATATATATATATATATATATATATATATATATATATATATATATATATATATATATATATATATATATATATATATATATATATATATATATATATATATATATATATAGATAGATAGATAGATAGATAGATAGATAGATATCTGGTTACGTTAAAGCAGGTGTGAAAAGATGGAAGATACACTAAAAGCCCTAAGTATTAGTATTTCATAATTACACAGGTAGACTGACTTCGAAAAAGTCAAAGATTTAACTTACAAAATAAGACTAATGTGAGTATAAATATGAACATAACTATGTAAATAACCAAATATTTACGAATCCCTGGCTAAAGCGATACAATAAATAGTTATGATCAATCTCCTGCAATAAACCATATTTTAACTGGTACCCAAGCTCCATTATTTTCTTTATATAACAAAACTCCCTATTTTTTCTATACAAATATTTATTATTTTTGTACGTGTTATGCAAAAGGGCAATAGAACAAAATTATATTTGTTTCCTTTCCTGGGGATTAAATACTTACTACTATTCATTGATTTGACAATGCTTCATCCCATTTTACTGAATATAAGATACACACATTAGGTGAGTCAGTACCTTACTAAATTACAACAAATAAATTTCAGGCTTATTCTCAGTTTTTATAAAGTTACACATATTTTGCACATAATTTTAAATTTTATACAGGATTATTGGTCAATTGTAACATGGTTGCTTAAACCGTAAATATATAAATTCTAAGAAAAAAATGGAGATAATGAATATCAGCAAGTAGAACGTAATGGAATAAAATAATTTGAAACGATATTTGGAAGAAAGCAATATTTGACTACTTTTTAGTTACAGGAGATGGAAATGATACGTGTGGTTCTATTGTGTTACATTTTAAAATTGGAGACTCAATAAACGTTTACTACCTCTAAATGACAACAGTAACGGGAGGACATTCACAGAAAGTAATGTTTGTATCAAATGATGCAAATGATGAAAGATAAATAAAAAGCATATAAGGAAATGTAGAAAAAACGCTGAGTTCGTTGAGAAAAGAACACTGTTTTTAGACTGATTAAATGATAGATTTAGAGAGCAAGGTTTTGTAACACGGCATTAAAACAATTTGGATGAAGCTTTCCCTTTATACTCTTAAAATAATACGGATATTAGGTTTACTTAAGATAAAATTAAGATACCCGCACTAGAGTTTTACGAGCCCTCTGATAAGCAGACTGCTTATGAAAATTCATTTATAGCACTGGTTGCTAATATTTTTGTAGACTATACATTTATTTTGTCCTAAAAGATGTATAAACTCTTAAGTAAATAAAATACAAAAAAACAGCTATCTATTAAAAATACAGAACTCCTCATAAACAAGAGAAAACCTACCACAATGTGTTAAACATCTTAATCTAGCAAAGCACTATATCATACCCCTACCCCAAAGCAGTATAAGACCAGAACATATTTACAATAAGTATTACCTAAGCTAGGACCTAAAGTATTGATTATACCGGCATATTTTCCTATTATTCAATATAAAGGTTAAAGGAAAAGCAAATAATTCGGCTGTAAACAATATTGTAAGAATGGTGATTAAGGACCTATGTGTTTCTTACGGTAGTGATGATATGTTTATCATAACGTTCAAAGATGTATGACTACCAACGCCTGTAAAAGCAAATAATAAAATAAAGTAATGAATAATGAAGGATAAACTTACAAAATATAGATCAAGAGCCGCTAATGTATAAGCAACAGTACAGAAACTCTTTGACTTAAATTAAAAATTACTCTCGACTTCAGATGCCAACACATCAGGACATGAGGTTTATAAATGCGCGGGAATAACGTCCGAAGTGATAGAAGGCATGTCTCCCAAGAAAGTAGTGTAGTGGGATAGTATAGGGACAATGGGAAAATACATTACAGACCCCCACCCCAGGATAGTATGGGGACAAGATTTATAGGGACAAAAAATCACCCTGGGATAGTATAGGGACAATGGGAATTTTGTATAGCGACAAGAGGAATGGAACAGGTAGGGTGACGTCACGGTACTGTACAGTTGCAACAATGTAGCAAGTACCGTGACGTCATGCCACCTGTGTCATTTCTATATAAAGTTTGAATCATTCGCGTCCGTGTTTGTGTATAGCAAGTACCGTGACGTCATGCTACCTGTGTCATTTCTATATAAAGTTTGAATCATTCGCGTTCGTGTTTGTGGATATTATAATATTATACCCAAATTATACAACTGACTAAAAAAAATTTAGATAAGAGAATAATGTTTTTGGGAGTTAAAAGATAAATTATACAATCGAATAAATTTTTTTAGGCAAGAAAGAATAAATATCTTTTCGAGGCAGTGGAGTGGCCCTGAAAAGGGCCTTTGGTTTTCTTCTTTGTCTTCTTCTAAGTTCTTCTATTCCTCCACCAACGTCTTATTTTCTGTCCTACACGTTTTTTCTTCTTCTCATTCTTTTCCTCCTCCTGTTTTTCCTTCTCCTCCTCCTCCTTTTCCTGTTTCTTCCTTTTTTCATTTTCTTCTTCCTTTTCTATTTTTTTGTTCCACTCCCTCATCCTCCTTTTGTCTTCTAAATCTTCCTTTTCGTCCTTTTCAAATCTAATCATCTCATTTAATATCTCCTTTCCTCTCTTTAAATTGTTGATTTCCATAGCCAATCTGTGCGGGCTATAAGCCCCAAGTTGCATTCTAAGTAGCATCTCCTCCACCATGCCTAGTGTGTCTACCACCTCCTGCAATCTTATCATTCTCTCCATGTTGCTAGCCACTTTTTATATTCAGCGTTGAATGGCGCGAATGACGAACCCAATGCTTTTATATACTTGAAGCACGGACGTGAACGAAAACATCCCTTACACTCACTTCACATATTATTTACTATCCACACCAACGTACGCGAATGCATAAAACACACACTTATTTACTATCCACACCAACGTACGCGAATGCATAAAACATACCATATTTATTATCCTCACCAACGAATCAGAAAGCATAAAACACACACCTATTTACTATCCACACCAACGTTCGCGAATGCATAAAACATACCATATTTATTATCCTCACCAACGAATGAGAAAGCATAAAACACACACCTATTTACTATCCATACCAACGTACGCGAATACATAAAACATACCATATTTACTATCCTCACCAACGAATCAGAAAGCATAAAACACACACCTATTTACTATCCACACCAACGTACGCGAATGCATAAAACATACCATATTTACTATCCTCACCAACGGACGAGAAAGCATAAAACACACACTTATTTACTATCCACACCAACGGACGAGAATGCATAAAACACACCATATTTACTATCCTCACCAACGAACGAGAATGCATAAAACATACACACTATACTATCCTCACAAACGAATGCGAACGCAAACACACACACACACACACACACACACACACACACACACACTCACACACACACACACACACACACACACACACACACACACACACACACACACATCAGTAAAGAAGTGAGTGTTTATAGTCACACTACTTCACATTGACACAAATTGGCAAATTGAATAGTCTCTCTTTTCTAGAGATCTGGTTAGCCCTGAGAAGGGCTGTTTTTTTAGAACTCCAAATGCACCTGGTTAATGATGACATCTCCCAGGGCGGGCGCCACACACGCATCGCCGGCTCCAGTCCTGCTCCCAATTGGTGCGTGTGGTTGGGAGCGCAGAGGGAGGTTGATTGGCTTCACTATCCCACTACTCAGTTTGAGGGATAGTGAACACTTCTTCCCTCCTTCTTCGATTCCACACCCTGGGATGATGATGCTGACGCCGAGGCTCCCTCTCTTGCCTCTGTCTTTCCAATTCCTCCCATGCCTCCTCCTCCCAGGTTTCTCTCTGGGGGACAGCGGCTCTTGGTACTGGTGGTACTGGTGGCAGAGGCTGTGGCTGTCTTTGTTGTGGTGCTGCTACTGTCTTTGGAGGCGTCCTCACCTCAGGCTTGACCTCACACAGAGGTCTTAGCATGAGGTGAGGTATGATCCCTCTCTTCTTCTCTTCTTTCTTTTTCTTCTCCTCCTCTTCAAGCCTGGCTTCTTCGGCTAAAGCCTCCATAGCCAGCTCATCTAGCAACCGCCTGGCATATTCCAGGTGCCTCTGGAGTTCTAGTAGTTTTGTTATTCTGCTCATTTCGTTGCAGTTGCTACGTCAACGTGGGTAGCCAGACTGACGATCGTGTCACTTTATATACTTGAAGCACGGACGTGAAGGTAAACATCCCCTAACACCAAAACTTACCATAACCAAAAACAAAACATCAAACGCGCGGACCTAAAAGAAACACTCACGTTGACTTTTTTACTTACAAACAAAGACATGCACGTTTCGACATGACAGGGAAAACGAAGGGTGAATTTTTTAATGATAAAAGAAACGAAGTGCTTATAGACACTTCTATTTTTTTTTAAGACACAAACACATAAATTTGTTTTGGCAATTGAATTAGTATGTCTTTTCGACAGTATTGGGGTAGCCCTGAAAAGGGTTGGGGCTTTTTTGTTGATGGGAAGTGATGGCAATCTTTTGCTACTGTCTAAGATTGCGTCCCCGTCTGGCAGCAGGCTTTCCTATACGATACGGCCTGCTTCCGCGGAAAGAGAAGAACTCTTTGGTGTCCACACGGCAGTCGACAAAACCTCTGTCTGGTTCCTGCTGCTGCTGATGTTGCTGCTGTTGTTGTTGCTGTTCTCTCTGCTTCTGAAGTCTGTACTTCTCTGTCCATTCTTCTTGTTCTTTCTTGATTTCCCCTCTGAAGACCTCTTCTATCAGGTCTTGGGCTATGGCTAACATCCTGACATTCTCTCTCTTCAGGCTTAAGTATCAGGTTTAGCCTGACACGATGTAAATTGACGTAAGCTTCTTTCAGCTTGGCTAGTCTGGAAGGCATCTTCATAAGTTGACGAGTCAACAGTGGATGACCAGACTGGAGACCAACCCGCTTTATATGGTTCATACACGGACGCGATAGAAAACATCCCTACTAGGTTTTAGTGTCGGAACGCTATAATAGCGAATGTCATGGTGAGGGATAGACAGAAAGTCAAAGAGCATATATTCACAGTGTTTTTTTGAAAACAAACGACAGACACATTTTTTCAAAAACACAAAATTTTTATTCAACCAACAATCAACTACTAACAATTAACAAGTAACAATAACATCAAACAAATTATTTTTGACAAGGTTGACAACGTTGTGAAATACTGTGAGATTTCTGTTGATGGAAGTCATGAGGCCATTGATGTACACTACGTTTCCTAGCTAAAGATAAAAGATAGCCATAATGGTCACAAAACCATCGATCTACTTTCTCATCATTTCTAGAGGAGTGACGATCAAAATAAGTCACTAAATGTTCTAAAGGATATCCAAGACTGCGTTGATGAAGAAAATACACACAATATTGTCCACACACTATGGAATCTGTGCCTTGTAATTTCACGTTATTGATCGTGTCGTCTGGGTATTTCTTCTCATAAAGTCAATGATATCGTCTTCCAAAGGGGGTAATCCACACGAATCAAAATATTCCACGCAGTCCTCTTGAGGGAAGTAGACGGCAACCCAGTGAGTTCCTGGGAGATGACTTTCGTCCGTGTTGATGACATAAGCTTGATGGTCTTGAGGTTTGCGATGAGGTAGTTCATCTTAAGCGCACACGACATCATTACAAGTATACGAACTATTGTTCAAAAGGTAATAAAATTTTAGGTATCCATTTTTTTGTGGTGTTGTTCTTTTTTTTTCACAGGCAATGATAAGTCATCAATTCAATTCTGACTTTTTGTCTGAAATGCTCTGAAAAGTAGCCGTTTCTTCGCCTTGTCTCCGCACTCTGGGCTAAGAGAGATTCGATACGATAAATCTCTAGAGTAGTCAATGGAGGGCAGGAATGATCACGCAAGCCTTTATATCACTCATGCAACACTGCTTCTTCCGAGATGAGACTCCAAGCGTCGTCCAGATACTCGTCCAATTTTTCTTCTTGACTCATCATCATACATTTATCGTGTTAAATTTGACTGGGATGATCGTTTTGACATCCATAACAATATTTCTTACTCAGTTCCGTAATTGTATCCCTCAGGTGTTTAGCAAAACAGGACACTAAATGTTGTTCTTGTTCTGGCCATCTGGACGTGACCACTACCTCGTTCTCTTTGTCTTGGTCTTGGGGTTCTGTTTTCATTCTATCCTCCCATTCCATGTCCAAAGATTCTCTATCGTTCAATAAGGGATAGGAGTCTTCCATTGTTTCTAATAGTCTAGAATGACTTCTCTCAAACTGTTGATTTCTATGGTATTATCGAATTCGGCACACGCAGTTGACCAGATTTTATAGGGTGGAAATGTCCCTCGTCGCTGCCTTGGTCTGGAGTGAAATCAAAGGCCCACAAAATGTAACCTCCTACATAATCTTCGTACGAAATACCGTGACTGCTGTTGGTTCCTAGTTGTCCGGTAGCCTCGTACAGGGACAAGTACGATCTCAAGTAATTCTTCTGGGCAAAGTTAGGTTCGAAGGGTCTGGTACACAAGGTCTTGCCATTGCGACTGACTTCGATCTTGGACACTCTGTAGTGCTTAAACTGGAAAGGATTTTGATCGTGGGCTCCGTTGAGGGCTGCATTACTGACGATGCCAACGATTAAATGTTTGGGTAACTGTCCTTGGAACAGATGATCTTCGATCTTGGATCGGAGTCCAGCAGCAATGGTGATCGTTTTCACTTTTACACGTCGTATCGGATACTTGGCGGTCGATCTGCTCAATGTTTGATGTCGTTTCCCGCTTTAGGTAACACTTCTACGTGACTCACGTAAAGTCTGGCTCCTTGGATGGTGGTTTCGTACTCGTTGGCATGAGCCATCAAATGGAAAGCGACACTGCTGCGATTGAGTCTCCGGCGAATATCCACTCCGTTCAGCAAATACTTGTCTTGCAACCACATATCCAAATGCAAGCGATCCATCAGTTCTAAACTACGACCTTGCAGGATTTTCCTTCGACGGTTGCTAAAACCCACATTGTGAGGATTGTCATCGGCTGTCAGGGCTGTGTCGTTAAACGTGTCTTCACCTGCGGTGTCAGATTTCCATACCACGCAAACATCCAGATGAGTGTTCTTGGCCTCTTTTCCGTACGTCAAGAGATTTTCTAGGTACGCTCGGTAAGGGTAAGTATCCATACTGCTGCTGACCAGTTTGTTATTCAAGCACAAATCCACTTCTCTGAACAAGGAATGCATGAAATTGTTGACCGGAGCTACTCTGGCATCGGCACCCGGATTGGTGTTGTCGGTTTTGATCACTTTCAGTTTCAGATACAAGTAACTGCTATTCAGATAGATGTAATCTTTGGGTTGTCCTTTGATTTCAAACTCGATGGGAGCTGAATCCGTCAAAGAGGAGACGGGATGAAATTCGACCCATTGGGATTCTTGCATTGTCATCATGGTGGGTGGCATGGCAAACAGATCCAGTTCCGACTTGGAACAAGCACAAGACTCTCGGTGCATAATTTTCTTTTTTTAATAATCAAAAACGTCTAACTCTCGGACAGTTTTTCTTTTCTTAGTCTTTCTAGCTCTAGGGGCGTGAAGTCCTCTGAAGGGGTGTTTTCGTCTCTTCTTCTGCCTTGTCCTTGCTGTGGCGTCAGGGAAGCAGGAATGCCTGACTCCGCATTGCCCAGGACATTTATAGGAGTTTCTCGCCGGCCCAAAAGGTCTTTGCCCGTTTGCCTGCTCTCAAGAAAGCTTCTTTGGAGTTTTGTTTGTCAATGATGACATTTTGGAGAAATTCTTTGCCGTGCGTCAACGCGGCATATTTTAAGGCGTGCAATCCCCGTGTCACCATCGGTTTCAAAACGGGAGCCACTTTACGAAAGGCTGATTTTAGCATATCACCTAAACCATGTCCTCGTTGTCGAGCGACTCCTTGGTACACAGGATACATGACTGACAAAGGGTTAGAATAATCGTTTTTGAAAATGGAGTTTCACTGTGACTTTCCCTTTGGTGAATGAAATATTTTGTCCCAGATCTCCTTTTATAGTAATGTTGACAGTGTCGAAATACGACTTACTGACGGGTACATAGTGAGGATGTACAAATTCGCGGTGAACATGATAGGTGGTTCCACCTTCCTCGTCAGCAGCCGTGGCAGAATCCACTTTGAAAGGAATGACACACAGTAACAGTACGGAGGTTTGTCCCACCATGTTGTACTCCACCGCATCGAAATACACAAAAATCAAATTCAGTCCTTGGTTCATTTCTACAGGCAATCGAAAATATTTCGCAAAATCCAAATTACTGGCCATGGCTGGTATTTCGTTTTTCATCTTGATCATCTTGGTGTCTCCACCCAAAATGTCATACAATTTAGGACAAAACGTAATCGCCAATACTTTGTCCTCTGAAAATTTCATCATTAGGCGACGAGCGATTTTGTGGTACTCGATCGTGACACTTCTTCTGGCTTTCTCCAAGGCTTTACCAAACATGAAATTGAACCTCTCAGCAATGGCGTTCACCAAATGTTGACCACTAAAATAATAGCCCGCAGGAATTTTCAAAAAATAAGTGGTTCGTTTAGTTGTGGGGTCTTGTGATTTCATAAAGTCAGCTACACTGGCGCGTTCATCCAAGGCTTGTTGCACTTGTTCGTCATAAACTTCTACCGTAAAAGTGTTTTCATTTTCGACGATAATTTTGATTTGTGTAGGGTGAATCATTTCTACCAAAGCCACTTCCCAATGGAATTCGTGATCCAATTGGATGGCTTGAGGTAATCTGGCCGAGAAACAGCACAAACTGTTATTGGGAAACACCTCCATGGAACTGTCACTGGGTAACGTTAAGTAACGTTAAGTAAAATTGGTTGTTCATAATTCCACAGTTCTTGTGTCCCAGGAGTCACTGGAAGTCAGAGGAGTGTCTAAAAGAACATGGTTAGGGTGACTGTTGGAAGGAGGACTAACGTTGGACACAAGACTCCCGTTCTTGTTTCAGTTCGAGGAATATTTCAGAGACGGATTGGGAAGAAGGTAACCAATGCAACTGCTAAGTAAAATGGTCCACAGTTGTTTGTTTCCTTGTTGCAAACTCAAATTGGCAATGGCAGCACCGATGACACAATACACCACAAAGATTTGGCTCAAAAAGACGATTTGCGTTTTAGGCACACGTTCTCCATACCACACCCACAAGGGTTGCTTTTGTAGATCTTGCAGAGAAGAACTGGGGGAAGGAGTGGTCACTGCAGTAGCTGAGGCTGTGTTGAAGGGCATGATGGTCCCTTCTTTTTATAGTCGATGAGTTGCGAAGCGTCGATCCAAGAGTCAAA
Source organism: Megalonaias nervosa (assembly GCA_016617855.1). Taxonomy (NCBI): domain Eukaryota; kingdom Metazoa; phylum Mollusca; class Bivalvia; order Unionida; family Unionidae; genus Megalonaias; species Megalonaias nervosa. The sequence goes on from JAECUM010030243.1 coordinate 72,245, forward strand.
ACTGGGACGATATCCTTTCCAATGTACTTTGACTTCTTTGACACGTCGTTTTCCCACTTTACGAGTTCTTCGATCGAAGATGCTTTCGATCTCGTACACGTCGTCTTCTTTTTTGGTCACACATTGTAACTCGGGCAAGTAAAACGTTCCTTTTAACACTTCCCCGTTCATGTCTTCCAATTTATAGACAGGAGGATAACGGCCACGCACTCGTTCAGTGACACGAAACAATTCAGTGGTCCAGTTGGGTAAGTAACCTTTGTCGAAAGTGCGTTTGGTTTTGTCAATGAGGACCCAGTCTCCTGATGCCAACACTCCACCTCTCTTTGGGACAGTCACTGTTGGATACGTACCAAACAGGCGCTCGGATACGGCCACCTCGTTGTCAGCAGTCACTTCTTGGAGGGGGGGGGGGCACGCCCAGTGCTCCGATGGTAAGATTGGTTGTACAATTGGACATGGTGTGGCAAGACGTCGATGTACTTGAGAGTGTGTTGATGCGTAAAATATTTCCACATGCGTTCTTTCAAGGTGCGTTGAAAACGTGGCACGATGCTGGCTTTGGTTTCGGGATTCTCGGTGGTGAAAAAATGAATGTCACGTTTCTTCAATTCTTTTTGGAATGCTTGGTTCAGAAATTCGGTTCCTTTGTCAGTTTGCCATCGATGAGGGTGACGACCGTTTTGTTTCAACAACAGTTTGAGGGCTCGCACTAACTCACTGCTCGATTTTGGAAGTCAATGGTACGACCCAAGCAAATTTGGAAAAGACGTCGATGACACAAAACAAATATTTGTAGCCACGATTGTAGGTGGCCAAATGAGAGACATCGGCTATATCGGCTTGCCATTGATGATCGATACTCTCCACTTGGGTGCGACTTCTGGAAAATTTTCGTCGAATGGGTTTGTGTAAGGTGTACGTGGCTTGTTCTTGTAACCATCGTTGCACATGAGGTAGACGGATACTTTTCAGTCGAGTTTTGGCAGCACGATACAATTCCTTAACTCCTCCTTAACCTGCGGAATGGGCTGGATTGTAGTAAATGCTGGCTAACACCTTCTCCATTTTTTTAATAAGTGATCCACTCTTCACTGATGCTACTCTGAATGGGACGAGGGTGTGGTTTAGAAATGGATTTACGTATCCGATGTGCCACGGGTGTAGAAGTTGAAGGTAGTGGTGGTGGTGGTGGTGGTGGTAATGGGATGGCTTTGGTCTTCTTTTCTTTTCTCACTTCTGCTTTCCCTTCTTTCTTTTTCACTTCTCTCGAAGGTGGAGTGGACATCATCTTTTTAACCCAAACTTTAAGTTCTTCTCATTGGGGTGTAGGGGAAGGGGTCAACAAGGACGCTGAGATCTTACTAGGGATGAGAGCTGCTGACCGTGTTTGAAAGACTTCTCGTGCCTCCTCTTCCTCAGTCATCCGTGGGGTTGCGTCTGTCTTGACTGCTTTGGGTGGTGATGATAGATTTTTCATCAGAGTCTTAAAATCTTTCAGAGTGGGTAGAGCTGTTTCATCTAAAGCTTTCTGGTGAAAGAGTTGCAGTCGTTGCAACAATTGACCGTACCGTTGAGATTTTTCCATTTCTGAGAAATCGCTGCGATCCATCAACGATTGCAATTCGTGTTGTAACTGGGACATTTCCGTCAAATGAGGATTGGGAGGTAAATGAGAGTTTCGTTGTTCTTGCCAACGATGGTATTCCATCCATCGTTTGTAAGGAACTAAAGCCAGTTTTCGTCCTTCCATCTTATTTCAAGGATCACGTCTGAGATCTTTTGTCTTCTAGGGTCCCTTTTATCTTCTTGGCCCTTTTTATCTTCATCCTGCCAGAATGTTTCCCAATGCTCCTTTCAGCAAGGGTCCTCCTATTGTTCCCATTACTCCTTTCAGCAACATCGGCAAAAAGGGTAAAATTACCCCGCGTTGCACCAACAGCTTTTTCTTTTGACCAATGGGTATTTTCTTTTGGACCATTTGGGGAAGAACATGTTGATTTTTGGCTAAGCATTCTTTCTCGTGTTTAGACAAAGGTATTGTGCCTTTCAAGACATTCAGACAACATTCGCACACGGTATCGATGACGTCTTTGGAGGTAGTTTGAATGATTTTTTTTCGCATGGGTGGAGGAGGTTTGGACAGGAAGGACAACATGTCCCAATGTTTGGCTAAACGAGGTGGCAGTCCTTTCCTTTTTCCTTTTCCTTTTCCTTTTCGTTTTTGGACAGAAGAACGACGATGCTGACGGTGTGCATGTCTTGAAAGGGACATCTTTGGACGTTGAGCAGCACAAAACACTGATCCCTATCGTTTGCCTCGGGTCTTTTTTATACTCGAATGCGACACCACTGATTGCCTTTACGTCGTATCAACTTGATGACAGGCAACACACGTCGTGGAGGAGTTCGCAACGGACTAAAGCGGGACAGTTCTTGCCTGGACAAATAAAGTAAACTCTGTAACACACCCGTTCTGTCTTGGACTTTGATTTTGCGAGCAGGTACTTTGTGAGCAGCGGCCACTGCCGCTAAAGAGGAAGAGGGTGTCACCGCTGGAGGAGAAGCTTTTGGGGACGCTCTCTTGCGGGTAGAAGCTGTTTTCTGTGGACTTTTTCTTTTTCTGAGGCTGTGACCTGGTCTTGACACCGTTGCTCTTTTTCTTTTTCTTCTGGGTACCTTTGGGTGTGGCTTTTTTCTTGGGGACGACTTTGGGAGCATTAGGATCCCATTTTAAGAGGGAACGAATGATGACACCTCCTAGAGAACCGGTACCTCCAGGTTTCAAAAATGATTTCCTTTTTGGTTTGAGTGTCGATGCGAAGATCGGCTAGCTGCGTCAAGGCGACTTTGTTTCTCTCAAAAAACGTTTCGTTTGATGTGGAATATGAATGATGAGTTGCAGTAATTGACGTGCTGTCACCGTAAACCATCGTAAGACTTCTTTGAGACTAGCTTCTAAGACACGAGCACGTATTTGTGGATTTTTTTCGCTACTGATACCGTACAAGGCACGAATCAATTTAATGGGAAGATGAGACTGAAGGGACGTCATGTTGACGATATGTGAGACAGAGCCAAAGTGACGAGGTTTTTATAGACTTTTTTGGTGATTGTGATTAAGTCGACGGAGGGGAAGTGTACACGACAGACCCTCCGTTTTGGCAGCAGTGGTGAAACAGATGGGTACGAACTCGCAAATAATCGGGAGTGGTGGGTTTTAAATCCACGAGTAAATAAGCGTGTGGGGTTTGAGTGGCATCGTCGTACGCATGAGTCAGCCAAGCGTTCCTAACTGTTTGGCTAAGACTTGTACTTGCGATTTATCTCTAGGGCTTTTAAACAACACCACGTAATGAGCATTGAGACTGATGGTGCGATGGGCTTTACTTTGTTGAAACAAGTTTTGGGTAATGTAAATGACACTGGCATTACGATGATGCCATTTGCGCGTAGACCAGAGTTTAATTTTTTCTTCGTCTTCTCCTAACATGTCGTCAAAAATAACTAAATGAGTTTGACTAGGGTCAGACACGATCCCGTCGTTCTCGCCAGGAATGCCTTCCACAAAGACGATGGAATCGCCTTGACTTTCTCGCAGAAGGGTGTACGCTGATTCCCACTCTTTGTAACACCACACGATTCATTGAGGTGGACGATCGATCAAATGATATTTATGCTGGATCAAACGTTTGACAAATTCGGTTTTGCCTGAACCGCTCGGTCCGGCAATGAGCATGTTAAAGGGATGGCGAAGACACAAGGCTTCCCAACTAGTCCGATTTACGTGTTCGTCAATGACTTTCACAGTGGAGGAAGAGGGAGCAGAGACAGTAGAGGATGCCATAGTAGTGTAAGAAATGTCACTTTTGACACGAGGACAGAGAAGACAAGAGTTTTTATACTTTTTTTCAGGACACGTTTATTGTCATCTTTAATTGTGAACAACACGAAAGACAAAAATACATAAAAGCCAAATGGTTAAGTACATGAATAAAAGACACATCAAAACGATCATAGTGGAATATATACAAGTCTCCGTAAAACATTTGTGGTGATCAAGAGGTGAAATCGTAGGGGTAGTGTGTAATGTTCTTAGAGTCTCTACACTCGTTGGCACAGTCACACAATATTCCTCCCGGAATGGCCTTTCAGGGATGTCGATCACGGTCCTGTCCTGAAGAGAGTGGTTTTCCTGGGTCCCGACTTTTTCTTCTGGCACTGTCACTAACACTGGTTTAAAAGTTACTTTTTTCACTGAATGTTTTATTTTTTAGGATTACAAATCTTGGGCATAGTGTGCCACTTCTTTTGTCCAAGCCTCAAAACCCCAATTTTTCAAGTCACGTACATCTTTCCAGTGAGGGTGCAAGTCACAAGCTACACACACGTCGTCGTACACATCTTCAGTGCCTAAAAGTTGACGAATCTTATTTTCCCGTAGAGGTTGAGAAGTATCAAGATGAAAGCGCAAAGCTTTGAGCAGAATGAGTCTCTCGTGTACATTTAAAGGGGCCACTTTCATGTTTTTTGGAATCGTATGTACTGTTGGTAAAGAGTCCACAAGGAATCGGCTGGTAAACAAAATTCCAGAAAGCAAGTTACTAAGACACACACTACACGTCGACTCCAATTCAATGGACACAGTTCTCGTAATAGACGATCGTAACAGTGTCATTGATTTCCTTCCACGGAATCTGTTGTATCTCGAATGATAAAGTTCGTGGCATGGTAGTCCGTTTT
>JAECUM010030245.1:0-26317 GCA_016617855.1 Megalonaias nervosa
GAATTTGAAGCAAGAAACACAATAAATATATATATATATATATATATATATATATATATATATATATATAATGTGTGTTCTCTTATTTGAATTATGCCCTATATTTCCCAGTATTCATATTTGCATTTAACAATGGATTTAAGCAATACATTATTTTCTAGTAGAAAATTTTCTTAGTTAACTTGGCCATATGACTCTGAAAGAGAATAGAAACTGCACTGTAACAAAATTAAACTGAGCATCTAGATTACATCAAGGTAATTGCAAGTTGGTAAAAATGCTTAATCAACTACCCTTAATCATTCTTTTTATATTTTTGTATTTATGTTTTTATATACTTTTTAAAAGTTCAAAAAAATGGCACTTCAAAGATTTCTAATCCCATTTGACACAACCCCTGTACCATGTACATGAGGGCAAATGCACGTGTCCTCATTTCTTTGTTACGGATAAAACATTACCGTAACTATTCATACATAACACACTAAAATGCATAAAATTACAGACATGGCTCATGTATAGTCGTCATATGAACTAAACCCTTCTTTCCAATCGAATCAACACACGGGCTCGTATCGTTGCTTACAGACGTGAGTGCATCTATTTTTAGAAGGAGGGGTTTTCGTAATGTAATCACTCACTTTATGTAGCTTCATTACAACAGTCCATGATAGGATTGCAGATTTATGGCTTATTTATTTGTCTACGTACTTGTATCAATTTTAGGCATTGATTAAATAGTATCTGCTTCGCAGCATTTTCCGTATTTTCGCAAATACGAGCCAAGTCAGAATACAACTTGGACCTTAGGCCTACAACACTTCTCGCAAATTCCTCAACATAGCACTGTCTCATACGTTTCTGACCTATATAACTGCATTTTAATGTTAAATCTTAAATAACATAATGCCTAGGTTTTGCTTTCTATGAATTGTATATTTTCTGTATATATTTGTTCGATGATTTACGAAAACAGACAATCAAATAAGCTGGTACTTCCCAGACACAGACACATAGCCAATATTGTTACAGGTTAGACACACCCCCCCCATCCCTTGATTCATGGACGGATACTCCTAATTTTCTTTGTAACAAACCCCCCATCCCTTGATTCATGGACGGATACTCCTAATTTTCTTTGTAACGAACCCCTGTGGACATAGCGATGTCTGCCATTTTTTCCCGGTTATGGGTACACTTACAGTTTCAAACTAATTTTATGACGAAATAGTGTACAAGAGGCAGTTAAAATATCCAGATCACCAATTTTATTCCTTAAATACAAATTGATCACCAATTTCATTCCTTAAATACAAATTGCTATATACATACTATTGCTAAAGTTTCAAAACACAAGTTTGTATGTTTTTATCATCGAAGGATAACATGCGTAAATCAGGTAGTGATAGGGGCCTAGATGCCAACTCAGGAAATGGTTAATGGTCAGTCAGCTATCAAAACACATGCCTGTGAATGTGCAAGAGTTTGTTTGTCAGCGTAATTGATATCAAAATTAGGCCTAGCTACTGATGGCTTGAAGAATACCTTTCGCTACTAGGATAAACATGCCAAAGCGAGAGGGCATCTCAAAAGTTATGATTAGTCAATGCACCTCTAAAAAAATCACAGGTCGAAGTCGTTTTCACTTTTCTAACATCAAAAGGCGAAGTTTACATTTTTTAGGCAACTTAGTCACCCACTTCGCCTGGTAGCGTGACCCCTGCTAAATGTGAAACTGAACTGCTTTGTTGTAAGTTCATAGATGCCAACTCACCGAGAGGTATAAGCATAATTATTACTAATATAAGTGGCAAAATGCGCAATCTGAGAATAAGAAGAATGATCTATGTATTACATGCCATAATTACAGAAAACCATATGAAAAAATGTACATTTATTTCTGCTACTTACCTGGATATGCAATTACTTAAAATTCTTATCACAAATCCAGGGGTCACGCTACCAGGTGAAGTGGGTGACTGAGTCGCCTAAAACTGCAAACTAAGCCTTCTTCTCTTAGGAATGCAAAAACTACTTCGCCCTGTGATTTTTTTTAGAGGTACATTAACTAACCATACTTTTTGTGAAGCCCCCTTGCCTTAGCCAGGTTAGTTCTAGTGTTGTGTTGTAGCAAAATGTATTCATCAAGCCATCTGTAGCCAGGACTAGTTCTGACATCAATTATGCTGACAAACAAACTCTTGCACATTCACAGGCATGTGTTTTGATAGCTGATTGACCATTAACCCTTTCCCCATTAAGTTAGCAACTAGGCCCCTATCACTGCCTATGCATGTTATTCTTTGATGATAAAAACATACAAACTTTAACAATAGTATGTAAATAGCAATTTGTGTTTTAAGAACAGAATCAGTGATCTGGGTATTTTAAGTGCCTCTCATACACTATTTCATCATAAAATTAGTTTAAAACTGTAAGTGAGCCAGTAACGGGAAAATAATAGTGGATATTGCTTTGTCTGGGAAGTACCAGCTTATTTGATTGTCTGTTTTCTTAAATCATCTGCAAATATATTCGGAAAAAGATCAAATTCATTGAAAGCAAAGCCTAGGTATTATGTTATTTAAGATTTAACTTTAAAATGCAATTATGTAGGTAAGAAACATATGGTACAATGCTATGTTGTGGAACTCGCGCGAAGCATTGCAGAGCATTGCAATTTAAGGTCAAAGTTGTTTTCTGATTTGACTCGTATTTGTGAAAATACAGAAAAAAGCTGCGAAGCAGATGCTATTTAACCAATGCCTAAAAATTACTACAAGTATGTAGTCAAATAAATACACCATAAATTTGCAATCCTATCAATAGCCTGTTGTAATGAAGATATATAAAAGTGAGTGATTACAAAAAACCCTCCCTCTAAAAATAGATGCAATCACGTCTGTGTTAATTTGGTTGGAAAGAAGGGTCTAGTTCATATACCGATTATACAGGAGCCATGCCTGTAATTTTATGCATTTTAGTTTGTTATGTTTGAATAGTTACGGCAATGTTTTATCTGCAACAAAGAAATGAGGATGAACAGTGTGATCCGAAGACACGCGTGCATGTGCCCTCATTTGCATTGTACTGGGGTTGTTTCAAACGCGTTTAAAATTCTCTGAAAGTGTCATTATTGTGAACTTTCAGAAAATATTTTTTTTTTAACAAATAATTTTAAAAAATGACTAAGGGTAGTTGATTAGGCATTTTTTTACTAACTTGCAATTATAATAATGTAATCTGGTTACTCAGTTAAAATTTGTTACAATATAGTTTCTATTATTCTCTTTTAGAGTCCTATGGCCAAAATAACTAAGAAAATTTTCTATTTGAAAGTATTTTTTAAATCCAATATTAAATGCAAATATGAATACTGGGAAATAGAGGGCATAATTCAAAAAAGCGAACACTATATATATATATATATATATATATATATATATATATATATATCTTGTGTTTCTTGCTTCGTGTCCACTTCTCCCTGTTGAGCTCTCACTTCTCCCTGTTTTGTCCAAAAGAAGTCACTTCTCCCTAAAATTCAAATCTAGCCTGACCCCCACAAATCAGCTAACTCCATGTGGATTAGTACAAGAACACAGACACAAAACAAAATGATAAATTGTTCATACACAACATTCACTTCAATTAGTCAACATCACATGTTTAACTTTTTGTCCTTTTCCTTATTCAACATGTTCTTCAATTAAACAATATCCCTCTCCTCTAACATTTTTCAGTCATAAACATCCACTAGTCCCATCGATAAAGCCCATTTCAGTTAATAATTTTCAATATAGACTGGTCCCCTACATAAGTGTGTATCAAACTATAATTAATCTGTGACAAAAGGTTTCAAATTCAAGAAACCCATCTGGTTTCTTTGAAACATGTAATGTACCATTACTATAAATAGAAAATAAGTAAACTGTTTGAGTACATAGCCAAATGGATGCACACGTTGATGATATGATGACATGATCCTCGAAATGTACTCATTATTTTGTTGTCTCACTCACTCCTGATGTTACGAGATGTAATCTTTGATCTGAACTCGGAAACATGGTTTGGTATTTTGGGGGATTTTTTTAAACATAAACTGAATGGGTACCCTATAGATAATTTTATTGCCTGGGTAATTATGAACGAGTGAGTACCCGGATATCCAATGACACCTTTATAATTTACTAACATTTTATCAGTTGATCAAAGTTTTCTCAGGCAAATCTAGTGAGGACTATATCACTAGGAACTTCACGCATTATTCTTGCCTTCGATGATGCTGCTTTCAATGGAGGCATCAGCAATTTTAATAAAAAGGCCAGAAACCAATGGATATGCAAGTGTTTTCTTTTGCCAGGGATTAATACTAAAAAAGTGAGTGTTCTGAAATATTTATTGCCATTGGTGAAAGGAGGAGGGATTTTACTTACCATCCAAATACATTAGTCAGTTGAAAGCAGTTTATTAATTAATAATGAGCGGCAAATAACCTGAACTGATCAAAAGGTGAAAGCTTCATTCCTAACTATGCCAAGTATGGTTGGTTTCCACATCTAGTAATATCAGCTGCAAAAAAAGCACAGATCTACTTGTTGATCTACCCCACAAAAATTGGAACCTTGAAATATGACAACAAAATGACACTAAATGTTTCCTCAGCAACCTTCACCCATCTTGGTATGGAAAAGGGTACAATATACATTTCAATTTTATCTCTCACAGTGAACGAAAATAATACATAAAACAGCTATTTTTACAAAAATATACTTACCAGGGTGAGGTACATGCAGTGCTGGATTACCCATTAAGCATATGCTTAGGGCACCTGCCTAACGGGGCGCCAGACAAAATTCAAATTAACTGTTGATAAAATGAATGAATTATATATGACCATTTCGATCTGCATGTATGAGCATTTTATTTGGAGTTATGGCAGCACTGATATTTCCCTGCCTCTTTAGCTTTTAATATATATACTCCAACACTGTATTATCGCGGGCTCTATATTATCGTTCGAAACGGGATTTTCCGATTAATTTTGGACACGCTGTCTAGTGTCTGTTTACAGATGTAAAGCTGTAGCCAACAAGGACACAAATATCTTACAGCACAATTTCCTCTAAAATGTCAACATTTTGTATAAGTTTACGATGAAAAAGAATGAACATCACGTTTTTGTAGAACGGATGCAATTATGATGATCATCATATAAAAAAACTCCAGTCGAACTTGCTATACCTACATTGGCTTTGATTACGAAATATATTCAGTGTATCGTCTGATGTTTGATGATAATAGGTCATATACTGATGGTGATATACATGTCCTTACAAGGTCAAGGTTGCAATTCAATTTCATGGTAGCCAATATGGACCAAAATTTACTAAATGTTGCTAATGATCATACTTCTCATATGTAAATAAGAATATAATAACAGTTAAACTTTCTCTAAATCAGTAATATTTTAAATAATAATAATATTAATGTTAATAATAGTAGTTATATATTTACATTTCTTTCATCACATTGCATTTAAAATTCGTATAAAGTTCAATAATAGTTGCTTTTAATTTGTAATGTTGTTATTCATGGATCCTGCATGGATTTACACTTGAATAACATTTGTGTGTTCGATTTTATCATTGGATCCTTTCGTTTATCATGGAAATACTAAACCAGTACAAGCATGAACATTTCTTCTCATTGGTAAATCGTATTTTATTTTTACTATTAAACCTGCGTGCTACCATATGTAAGTTGGGCAAATACCATGATAATATAGAGTTGTTCCCCCATGGTACGTTAATCTGGGTCAGCCGCCGTATGCTGTTTTATTTACATTTAAACACTTCATTTGACAAAGATTTTTTATAGGAATAGAAAGAGGGAAAGTCATTCAAACTTTACAAATTATAAGTATGCAACAATAGCAAAACAGTTTTAATATGTACAAGTAAGAACATTAAGTACCACGATAATACAGCATTCCAGGCTAGTCGGGTTTTTTAGATTCATATTGGGTGGGGCACACCATAATATTTTCAGTGCTTAGGGCCCTGGAAGGCCTTAATCCGGCACTGGGTACATGCAGTGGCATCACTAGGGTTGGTGTCACCCAGTGCGGTAACTCATGGTATCACCCCCATGGACCCTCTTCCTGCACAAAACTTCAAAAATTTTATAGACAGTCATTTTGGTGTCACCCGCTCTGATGGTGTCACCAGGTGCGTTCCGCACCCTCCTAGTAATGCCACTGGGTACATGTATGTAATATTCGGTCATTGGTCGTAAACAATGGCCACGGTAACCATATACTAACCTGGTCAAGAATGTCGAGTGGGTCATGGGTTACACATGAGCTATTTTACCTGCATTATAGTGGAATGACAGGCGACACGCTAGACTGAACACAATAATACACAGTCTACTTCCTCACTCTATGACCCAATCTACATTACAGAATAAACACGTTCTCCAAGTACCCCCAAAACCTAATAGAATTAAAGCTTCTTCAGTTTTTCTCCAAATAATATTCTTCCTTTCAAATGGGTATCAGTCTGAACTTGTTTTTGTTTCATCGTTCTGAATAAATGGCACTTGTGACAGGCGGCGGCCATGTTTTCAAAGTCTGACCTAAATTTACATCACTAGTACAAAACGATTACACCTAGATGTTACAACTGTTATTGGAGTTTATGGACTACATACCTACCTGTACACAAATCCTGATTAGATGGCCAATATCTAAAAATTAGCCAGTTAAGTCTGGCGGGTGGACAAATAGAATGGCATCACGTTCTCAACCACCGTGGACGAATATCACTGGCAAAAATCCCACTTCTGATCGCGTATAATCCACCACCTGAATCAGACACCACATGTAATATAACTAAGGAATACGATGGATTGCCTCCGGAATGATCAAGTGTGTAATGCCCTCGATCAAGATGTCGGAAGTACTTAGATATTCAGTTTTAAGATATTCAAGAGCAAAACGGAAGAGAGACTTGACAGCAGGTACGCTCAGTGACCGGAGAACGCATGCGCGCTTAATCCACCTTGCATAGCACTGGTCCCCTTGCTTGTAATCCCTATCTCTAGGAATGAGAAGTAGATGGAAAGCACCACGCTGAGCATTGACGTCTTGTCAAGGGACGTTTTCCATGTTTAAGTGGAGATTAGACAAAGAATATTCTCTATTTTATTTTCTAATGATTCTTTTTGAATAGGTTTTAACTTTTACCTAAATCTACACATGGTCTAAAGTGTATTTATTTGTTGCATTAAGATAAAACACCGCATCAGAATTCAATGAAAAAATGAAGAATTAAACATCATATTGGTCAACAATTTGCTCGAAAAGTTAGTAACCCTCGAAAATTATACACTTGGAATTCGTGTTAATTTTATGAAATTGTACGGTGTCGTTTTAAAACCATCACTGACGATACCATATAAGAAATGTACAAGAGAAACAGCCTAAGGAAGCTTTGTGATATAGATATTTACATAACTGTTTAATAAATCGTGCAAATGCAACGAAAAAAAACAAAACAAACAAAGGAAATTAAGCTACTCGTCATAGCAGATTCCTGTGCATCCCATCTGAAGATGAAAAGGCAATGTGCTAACAAAATTAATGGCCCACGTATACATTGTTGGTTGTGAATGTTTTCTTCGTCAAACCTTGCCTTTTAAGTAACAGAAATAAATATATTATGATTTAGTTGCTTGTAACCTTTATGGAAAGAACAGCATGCCTTGGTTTAGAACAAAGTCGTTCTAATTAAATAACACATTCACTTTGTGTCCTGTATATACGATACCCATTCTCGATCTCAAATACCAGCTCACAAGCACAATCCCACAACGGGTAATCTCGGACAAAATCCCCTAGATATCTGAAACAAAACTTTTAGAAAAGAAAAAAAAAAAGACCCGCCAAAAAGTGTTTCAACTGTCAAAATTGTTTTCATTCTATAAGCAGACTGACATAAGAAAAGTGTTTTACGTTATCGATGGAGGTCCAGATGATGAAAGACGCATACCACTTGACCTTGACCTTGAGCTGTACATTGATTGATTAATCGAATAAGACAGGGTTTAATGGTTCATCAGCACATTAATGACTCAGTTCGATTTTTGCTTGGTATCAATAGCTTTTTTTAATTATTTAAAATGACCAATGACCTCCCGACCCTAAAAATCGATGGTATTTTCCCCACTAACAAATAATAACGGATTTGCATCTATCAATCGCTAAAAAAAAATGTCGGAAAAACCCCCACTACATATTTCTTAAACAATTTTGTTTTCCTACCCCTAACTGACCGCTCCGCTGGCCTAGTGGTCGCGGGTTCGAACCCCGCCCGAGTCATACCAAAGACTTTTTTAAATGACACTAACAACTGCCTCGCTAAGCGCTCAGCATTAAGAGCTTAGTGTTAGGACTAGTCGGCCTGGTGTCAGGATAATGGGATTGGGTGGGACATAATGCTACATGTCTGCGGCATGATGTACCAGTGCTAGACATCGCCATAAACTGCCACACTGCAGACATCGAAGCAATATGATTGACAAATTGTTAAAGCTACGTTAAAAATCCAAATCACACACACACACACACACACACACACACACACACACACACACACCTATAACTGACTTAATATTTAAAATAAATTTTTATAATATAAACCAAGTGACTTTTGCAATTTTTATTCTACCATACATCATGGGCGCCCACACAAAGGGGGATGGGTCTCTGGTCTCCCCCCACCCACCCCCGGTAGATTTCAATTCTAAACATGTTTTTGCCTAGATCGGAAAAACTTAGCTGACCACAGAATGTTTGCCGGAAAATAATTCTGCAGGCTCTCCTGCCATACACGGAGTTCTGCAATGTAGCAATTCTCTTACATATTTATAACATAAATTTCTCCTTATTAATGACTCTCGTGCTATCAATCAATCAATTAATAAACCAATCAATCAGTTTTATAAACGGATCCACTTAAGGTTAGAGTTTCTGGTTATACCCACAAACAAGTACAAATTAGACATGAAATTGGCCTTAAAAAATTATGACCCAAAAATCGATATGGTGCTATCCTCTTCAAGACCGGTGATTATGTAATGAACCGGAACGTGTCTTAGAGTGAGTTTTCTTTACAGTTAGAATGTTGCCATGGCGACGTGGAATGCTTAGAGGAAGGCGCTCCTGGACCTCGCAAGTCGGTCGTGTGTGTGTGTGTGTGTGTGTGAGAGAGAGAGAGAGAGAGAGAGAGAGAGAGAGAGAGAGAGTTCAAAAACCGTACATATGACTACAGTTCTGATTGTGGCAGTAAGTAAAGTCCGTACATATGACAAAAAATCTGATTGTCGCAACAGGTAAAGTAGACTCCGACGTACATGGCAAGCCACCATGGTCATCCGTTGATACTTTTGAATCACGTGAACTCTGTTATGCGAAATCCAGTTCTCTTGGAGGACTCTAGGACTATTAAGTGAAAAGATGGAAACAAAAGTCTAGAAATGAACCAGTCTTATTACAACTCTATTGTCGTAAACGAATAGGAAAGACCGGAAACCAAAGGGTTTTGTAAAATTCAACTAATAACTTAATTCCCTGGAATACAAAGTGAAAATTTAAAAAGAACTCACAGCATTGCGAATAAAATCCCAAATAGTCCAGAAAGTGCTATCACCAATCACAATGAATAAAGTTCTAATTAAATTCCTGTGGCGTACGAATTAAGATCCAGTGCAGAAGGTGTCGATATGCCCTGTAGTCTTGAATGTACCAGTGTACCAGTGCCCCAAAGTGTGATGATGTGTTAACAGTCTTCCAAGTAATCACAATAATATGATCCAATATGTCCTAGTCTGAATTCTAAGAACATTTTGTATTTCCGGCGAATAATAATTTGAATAAATATTTTCATACAAATCAAATATTGAACTCAACAGTAAGTCTGAGTCTGCCTAAAGATGTTAAAGCAAGAATGAACAATTTTTCCAATCAAAAAAGATTATATATATATATATATATATATATATATATATATATATATATATATATATATATATATCACACAAAAGAAACAGTAGGTCCAAAATTCATGAATAGAAAATTCTAAGTTCTAAACAAATAAAATATGTTACTAAAATTATAAAAAGAATGTGGTACCAATGTCCTAAACCCAAAACCAAGTAAATATGTCTTCCTTTGTTAATAACGATCCTAATATTTAACCCACACTCATAAGGAAATATTAACTATGTATTATTTGTTTATAAAAATAAAAGGTACTGGGCAGGTACAATATGATCTTGATTTTTGACAAGGTCAAGTCCAAAATGCAAGTATATGTTACATAATCACAGAGAAAAGAAACTAACAAAAAATACAAATTAAATATACACAAGCGTCTAAAAACAAGTCAACATGAAATAGGGTATATACGGGATGGGGTTGTGTGATTCGTTATGAAAAAAATATAACCTAAGTAACTTAATCTTTGGAGAGCTTATACTATTTGTAACTGAAAATAATACAAACACTGTTTAGTTGATGCATTTCAGTTCTTTACAGACCTAACTTTAGAAGACTCATTGCTGAAATTTGCATCCGATTCTTTAAGTGCGGAATTAAACTAAATAAACAAGACCGCTCCGGTGGCCTTGTGGTTAGAGCGTCCGCCTCGGATGCGGGAGGTCGTGGGTTCGATCCCCAGCCGAGTCATACCAAAGACTTACAAAAGTGGTACTAACAGCTGCCTCGCTTGGCGCTCAGCATTGAGAGGTTAGTGTTAGGACTGGTCGGCCTGGTGTCAGGATAATGTGACTGGGTGTGACATCATGCTACATGTCTGCGGCATGATGCCCCAGTGCTAGACATCACTATAAACTGCCACACTGCAGACATCGTAGCGATATGACTCAAAAAATTTTAAAGCTACGTTAAAAATCCAAATCTCTCTCTCTCTCTCTCTCTCTCACACACACACACACACACACACACACACACACACTAAATAAACAGATGTAGATCCAAACAATAAAGCTGCTCGTGGTTTTCTCAGCGCAGACGTTTGATTCAAGGATGGGCGTATAATGAGAAATGTAGGTTTTTATTAGTAGTATTTAGAAGTGTAAAGGTACTGAATTTTTAACATCAAGTTGTTTGCATAGGCTTACTTTGGGAGTTAAATTAGTACTTAAATCCAATACACGCAACAGAGTTCTCCATTATGCAAAATCGAAACGTTCACTTCACGAAATCAAACTGCTTCGCAAGTCAAGAAAGCCATAACGTGAAAACATATCACGTTCTTGAAGCTCAAATGCTCGTATTTAAGGCTCGAATGGATCTATTGGAATGTCGAATACACAATCTCGAGAGAACTAATTTTAAATGTCGTTTGAATCACATGATCGTGTATTCGAGACAGCACGAATGCACTCTTAAAGCTCAAATACGCGATCTCAACAGAACCAGTGAGACACTTATTTATCACATGATTTCGTTCTTAATCGCATATTCGAACAACGATTCACGTCTTCAATGCTCCATGAAGCTTTCTCGATCCTCGAATACTCGATGTTGAGAGAGATCGTGTGATTAAAATCAGATTTCCGCTTTGCTGTCTCGAATTAGCGTATTCGAGTCTCAAGAACACACATCATGTGATTTCAACAACTTTTCTAATTCTCTTTCTCTCGATCGATCGATCGATCGATCGTGTATTCGACCTTAACAGTTTTATTTGCCACTGGAGCCCCAAATGAGTTTATATAGGGAATTTTACCCAAACATTTATAACCTCAAACGGGAAATTAACATAGGAATTTATAGCCTCAAATGGGAATTTAACATGGGCAACGTCAAACAGATAATCGTCTAGAAAACCTCGAACTTGTCACTCAACAAGAAAATAACAGAAAAATAACAGACGAGGACGAGGCGGTGGTATTAATTTCAGATATCCTAAACCTGTCATTACGGTAAATCTGGAAACAGATGAGGAACTAGAATTTCCTTCGATGACAGCTGCTGCAAGACACTACAAGACAAATTCTAAAACAATAAAATTTGTTGCAGACGGGGGAACAAAATCAGCAACATCACAATCAACCTTTGACAGAATCGTCTTCAAATATGACGATTGATTATATTCTCTATCTTAGTAAGACAATTATGAGCAAACTCAATAACATCACCTTTGCTAAATTTTAGTGTAATAGTTTTTCTGTCATTAAGTTTATTCTTTTCTGCCGCTGTTAGCAAAATTTTATTAGAATCGCCTTTCATAACAATAACGTCAAAAGAGCAAGAATATCCTAACAAACATTTTCACACTGCCTCCGCTAGTTCTCGGTAATTTAATATATTAATTTTCTGGTGATATTTTATCTCGTTAGACATTTTATTATTATAAATTAGATAAAAATATATTATAATATGGACTCGATGAAACGACTTGCTGATATCTACGCTGATGATAATTTTACACCGCAATATAATCGCGGAAAAGATGCTACAGTCGCAATCCAGTCGGTTGATTACACAGAGGATGACATTTTATTTAACAACGATGATGAACAAAACGATATTGTAGGTGTAGTTGATAAAAAAAAAATTTACAGCAGACCGACAACTGGTCGATATAATGTAAAATATCATAGGAAAAAGAAAATTATAAAATTTAATTTTTCAGTAGCTGAAAATCAGTCCTTTTGGCGGCTGATAAAACTTTTTTTAAACATTAGAATTCCAGACTGACAGAAAAATATAAAATTCGATTTTATATTTGTCAAGATATTTAATCTAATGACGATTTCTGACGATCGAAGACGACATTTGATATCGTTATGTAAACCAATAAAATGTAAATCTGTCAAATGTAAGTTCGAGAAAATCTACAAAAACATTATGTCATAATTTGTTTGGTTGGAACCCAGCTGTTTGTCACAGAATAAGGCAAGAAATAACTTGGTTTCGCCTTAGAACAATTTGATTATGTTCGTCGTACATGCGTACAACGTTACCTAGGGTGGATAATTGTTTTTTTAGTTAAGTGACTGAACTAACATGTATTCCATCGTAGTTCGCTTGCGTCGAGAGACACTAAAAGCCAAATATGCACGGGTATTTTACCCTCACTAATGCTCATTCCCCTGAAGATTTAAGACTAGGTTTTTATCTAACTGACACAATGGTCTTTTGGATCTTGTCGAGGAGTGTACATTCTCCATTCGTTCTACAGCCATAGGGCCGTGTGCAGTTGGGTAGCTGTGCAGCTGGGTAGCTGTGTCTGTGTGTAGATGTATGAAGCTGTGTAGCCGTGTAGCTGTGCGTATGTGTGCGGGTGTACGACAGAAGTACAAGATTTGTAAACTTGAGCGCATGGTGGATCCATGAAGGGGAGCGTGAGGTCAATACAAGTTTGGACCAACCCAAGGATCCAGGAGAACTGTGCGATTTGTCAATTGGACACGTAAACCAGGTCAAGATGTTTCATTAGCAAATTTTACAAATATTTGAGTCACACGTGGTTATGATTGTACGGGCTGTACAAATGACTGAGTTACGAGTCATGTGTGTTTGGTTTCAATTGAGTACAATATTGTTGTTTGCATTACATGAAATTATGTGAATCTCGCTTTCATTGTTTACATTACATGAGATTATGTGAATCTCGCTTTCATCTCGTGAGATTATGTTAATCTTACCTTCATATTTGAATATATGAATCACATTTGTTTTTCTTTCACTGGTGAATGTTTGTGTTAAGTAAGTGTTAAGTAAGTGTTTGTGTTTGGAACGTGAAAGAATCACTATATATATATATATATATATATATATATATATATATATATATATATATATATATTTTCAATTCATTTCATAAACTCCATCGTTCATCACAATGTGTTGTTGTCATTTAGTCCAAGCATCCATTCAGGTTAAATCCTGTTACATTGGTGTCAGAAGTGGGATGTTTTGGATTGAATGAACTACCAACATACTGTATATATATCGTAGACAGGCTGTTAATCGTGGACTTTTTGACAAGTGAATTTTTAGTAGGTGTGAAGTTCCCTACATGTACACATTTGTTTAGGTTTTGTTGCCTTAAGTAAGATTGTTAGTTGTAGTTTGATAACCTCTATCTTATCACCAAACAATCATGACTTCGCTAAAGGATCTAGCTGAATTTGGAAAACAACTTGGTTATGAAGGGGGAAAGTCTGAGGAAGTTCATAAGTGAAGAACAAGCAAAGGAAAGGGATGAAAGGGCAAAGGAAAGGGAATTAGAAAGGGAAAGATTGGAAAGGGAACACCAACTCGAAAAGGAGAAAAGGGAATTAGAAAGGGAAAGATTAGAAAGGATACAACAACTCGAAAAGGAGAAAAGGGAATCAGAAAGGGAATTAGAAAAGGAAAGATTGGAAAGGGAACACCAACTCGAAAAGGAGAAAAGGGAATTAGAAAGGGAAAGATTAGAAAGGGTACAACAGCTCGAAAAGGAGAAAAGGGAGTCGGAAAAGGAAAGATTTGTATTAGAAAAAGAATTAGAAAAACGGGCAAGGTTAGAGATTTTAGAGTTAGAAGAAAGAAATAAACCAAGAGAGTACGAAAGACAATTAGAGTTAGCACACGCTAGAAGAGGAGGTCAAGATTCTGCCTCTAGCAAATTAAAAGGCCCTAAATTACCTTTCTTTGACGATGAAAAAGATAACATGGATAGTTATCTTCATCGGTTCGAACGGTATGCCGAGAACCAGAAATGGAAGCGAGATGATTGGGCTCTTCATCTCAATGCTTTGTTAAAAGGTAAGGCTCTCGACGTATAATCAAGACTTCCTAGTAGCGAGGTGTTTAATTACGACGCTCTGAAGGAAGCACTATTAAAGCGGTATGAATTAACAGAGCAATGTTTCCGGAAAAAGTTTAGGTATAGTAGACCTGAGAAGGGGGAAACCTTTGGGCAATTTATCGTTAGAATAGATAATTACTTCCAACGCTGGACTGAATGTGCTAAGGTGAACAAAACTTTTGAGGGTTTAGTGGATTTCTTGCTCAGAGATCAGTTACTAAGTATAGTAGGGCGAGATTTCAACCAGTTTCTTAAGGAAAAAACGTTCACAGATGTTCAAGACATGGCGAAGCAAGCAGATCGTTTCGCTGAAGCACATGGTGGAACTCAAAGCTTGGTTTCGAAAGATAAGTCTCGGAATCAGTCTAAGGGTTCGACTCCCAGAGAGCCAGCGAAACCAACTGAGATGGGTAAATCTGATAGAGAAATAAGACGTAAAGGTGTACAGTCCTATGCATGTAACGAATGGGGTCATCTAAAAGCACAATGTCCTAAAAGAAAAGGTCCCATACATAAGGCAGCCGTAGCAATACATAACAAAAACTGTTCCGATAGATCTATTCGTAAGATATTCCTTTATTTGGTACATGTATGTTCCCGGAAGCGCGGGTACCAACAGCGAACGGTACTGTTAACGGTCAGGCGGTCACAGTTCTACGTGATACCGGTTGCACAGGTGTGGTTATCAAACGTAGACTCGTGGTGGATAACCAAATGCTGGGGATAGAGACTCCCTCCATGCTACTCGATCAGACGATCGATCGCGTACCTATTGCAAGAGTCAGGATTGAAACTCCCTTCTTGACCGGAACAATTGATGCGCTTTGTATGGATAATCCAATTTACGATTTGACAATCGGCAACGTTGAAGGGTCTCGTCTGCCGACTATGGAAGATTTTCAAACACCCCTAGTTCTAGCCGTTGAAACGCGAGCGCAAACCCAGCGGGAGAAATGCGCGTTTCGGAAGTTAATCGTCCCCGAATCAATCGAAGGAATCTCGCGTGACGATTTCCTCCGGGAGCAAGAGCGCGACACATCTGTAAGTTCTATTAGAGAGAAAATCGAGTGCAACTACATTAAACGCTGTAAAGGAGGGGGTAGTTAAAAGTTTGTCAAAAGAAATAGGTTAATTCATAGGGAGTTTACTACACTAAAGGGAAGGAAATATTGGCAATTAGTTGTACCTCAAAAATACCGGTCTCGTGTATTGAGGGTAGCTCACGAATCTAGTATGGCAGGTCATCTGGGTACGGGAAAGACTACCAGCAGAGTACTGGCTGAGTTCTACTGGCCTGGTGTAAATAGTGACGTTACTAGGTTTTGTAGGTCCTGTGATGAATGTCAGAAAACTGTGTCAAAGGGGAGAGTTTCACGTGTTCCCCTAGGCCAAATGCCCTTGATCGATACACCTTTCAAAAGAATGGCTGTCGATATTGTCGGGCCCATACAACCTATAACCGATAAGAAAAACAGGTATATCCTTACACTCGTGGATTATGCTACTAGGTACCCTGAATCCGTAGCATTGCCTAGTATCGAAACAGAAAGGGTAGCCGAAGCGCTAGTGGATATATTCAGTAGGGTAGGAGTGCCGGAAGAAATTTTGACGGATTGCGGAACCCAATTCACTTCCGACCTCATGAGTGAAGTTAGTATGTTGTTATCCATAAAACAACTGAAGACAACACCGTATCATACCATGTGTAACGGTCTAGTAGAAAAGTTCAATGGTACATTGAAGCAGATGTTACGTCAAATGTGCGCGGAACGTCCGCAAGACTTGGGCCGTTATTTGAATGCTGTCCTATTCGCGTATCGCGAAGTGCCGCAAGAAAGTTTAGGGTTTTCGCCCTTTGAATTGCTGTATGGAAGAACGGTACGGGGTCCTATGCGAATCCTACGCGAACTTTGGACAGGTAATGTCCCTGACGACGAAGTGAAAACTACTTACCAGTATGTGCTCGATTTGCGCGAAAAACTAGAAAATACCTGTAAAATGGCACATGAAGAGCTAACAAGATCGAATCTTAAGTATGCCAAATACTACAATCGTAAGATGCGCGACAGGAAATTCGTTGTGGGTGATCAGGTTTTGGTACTTCTTCCGACAAGTAATAATAAATTATTGGTTCAGTGGAAAGGTCCATACAAAGTAAAAGAAATCAGGGTGATATGGACTATAAAATCGACATGAATGGTAGATTGAGCATTTTTCATGCTAATATGCTAAAGTTATACGTAGAAAGGCGCGAGGAAGCGTCAGACAAAGGGGTGTTGAATGTAATGTGTTATCGAAGATGACGCGGAAATGGGAGAACCCGAGATAGATGCTCCATTAGAATATCCCTTGCATAGTGAAAGAGAAGGGATAGATCAGGTGAACGTAAGGGCAGAGTTACTCAAAGATCAGTTTAAACAGATCAAAGAGCTCCTAGGAAAGTATTCTGATATTTTTACCGATAGACCAGGATGCACAACCCTAGTAGAACTAAAAATAAAGTTATGTACATCTGATCCAATTAGGATTAAGGGTTACCCGGTTCCATTTAATGCGCGAGAGACAGTAGATGAGGAGGTTAGAAAAATGTTAGACTTGGGGGTGATTGAGCCGTCAATTTCACTATATTCATCTCCCGTTGTCCTTGTGAGGAAAAAAGACGGTACTAATCGCTTCTGTATTGACTTTCGTCAATTAAACAAAGTGACGGTGTTCGATGCCGGATATGGAGAATCTTCTTGCGAAATTATCAGGTCACCGATATATTTCGAAATTTGATTTATCAAAAGGGTATTGGCAGGTACCGATAGTTGACGGGTCCCGCCAATTGACGGCATTTGCTACACAGAAAGGACTGTACCAATTCAAAGTGATGCCATTCGGATTGGTAGGAGCCAGCGCCACGTGCTGTCGCTTGATGCGCAGATTATTGAAGGACTTGGTATGCGTTGACAGCTTTGTGGACGATATTTTTGTGTACACGGATACTTGGGAAAAACATCTATCCGTTTTGGCTGAACTTTTCAGAAGACTCCGTGAAGCCAACCTCACGGTGCGACCTACTAAATGCAGTATTGGCTATACTGATTTAGAGTGCTTGGGTCACATGGTCTGCTCAGCCAGGCATTTAAAACCTCACCCCAAGCAAGTAGAAGCGGTTATGAAATCACCTCAACCAAATAACAAGTCTCAGGTTAGATCTTTCATAGGTTTGGTAGGTTTCTACAGGAAATTTATCCCTAATTTCGCTGCCATTGCTAGCCCATTATCAGATCTAACAAAGAAGGGGCAACCAAATAAAGTGTTATGGGGACCATCTCAGGAGAAAGCATTTAATGCATTGAAGGAAAAGCTGACTAGTGCACCTATTCTAAAGTTACCTGATATCAGTAAACCTTTTATCAAAAGAACTGATGCTTCCGATACTGGGTTGGGAGCAGTTTTGTTGCAGGAACAAGACATGTTAAAAATGCCTGTAGCCTATGCCAGTAGGAAGTTACTGTCAGGGGAACAAAAGTACTCAGTGATTGAGAAAGAATGCTTAGCTGTAGTATGGGGGATTGGTAAGTTTCATGCTTATCTTTTTGGGAGATATTTCGTTCTCGAAACGGACCATCAACCATTGTTGTATTTAAACAAAGCTAAGGTCGCTAACGCTCGGTTGATGCGTTGGGCGCTAACACTTCAACCCTATCGTTTTCGAGTTGAGGCGATCAGAGGGGTCGAAAACGTAGGTGCAGATTATTTAAGTAGGATGTAAATAGAAAATCCGGATTACTGTGTAACCAGTTTAGATATTGTAAAGCAACATTAGTAGTTAATTTCTTTTATTCTGTGAAAGCTAAAAAAATGAGTACATTTTTCTCTTATGGGGGAGGTATTGTCACAGAATAAGGCAATAAATAACTTGGTTTCGCCTTAGAACAATTTGATTATGTTCGTCGTACATGCGTAAAACGTTACCTAGGGTGGATAATTGTTTTTTTTTAGTTAAGTGACTGAACTAACATGTATTCCATTGTAGTTCGCTTGCGTCGAGAGACACTAAAAGCACAGTATGCACGGGTATTTTACCCTCACTAATGCTCATTCCCCTGAAGATTTAAGACTAGGTTTTTATCTAACTGACACAATGGTCTTTTGGATATTGTTGAGGAGTGTACATTCTCCATTCGTTCTGCAGCCATAGGGCCGTGTGCAGTTGGGTAGCTGTGTAGATGTGCAGTCGGGTAGATGTGCAGCTGGGTAGCTGTGTAGCCGTGTAGCTGTGCGTATGTGTGCGGGTGTACGACAGAAGTACAAGATTTGTAAACTTGAGCGCATGGTGGATCCATGAAGGGGAACGTGAGGTCAATACAAGTTTGGACCAACCCAAGGATCCAGGAGAACTGCGCGATTTGTCAATTGGACACGTAAACCAGGTCAAGATGTTTCATTAGCAAGTTTTACAAATATTTGAGTCACACGTGGTTATGATTGTACGGGCTGTACAAATGACTGAGTTACGAGTCATGTGTGTTTGGTTTCAATTGAGTACAATATTGTTGTTTGCATTACATGAGATGTGAATCTCGCTTTCATCGCTTTCATTGTTGACATTACATGAGATTATGTGAATCTCGCTTTCATTGTTTACATTACATGAGCTTATGTGAATCTCGCTTTCATCTCGTGAGATTATGTTACTCATACCTTCATATCTGAATATATGAATGACATTTGTTCTTTCACTGGTGAATGTTTGTGTTAAGTAATCGAATGAGTCGTGTGTTTGGAGCGTGAAAGAATCACTATATATATATATATATATATATATATATATATATATATATATATATATATATATATATATATATCAATTCATTTCATAAACTCCATCGTTCATCACAATGTGTTGTGTTGTCATTTAGTCCAAGCATCCATTCAGGTTAAATCCTGTTGCACTGTTAAATTTATCGCTATAACCGCGCCACTTGACAAGACTTTTATTACCTTTTTTCCTGATAACTTTTTCAATAACGAAAACATCTTGTTCAGTTTTATGTAGTTCCTGCTCGTAAAAACTACCAATTACTGGCTCACCTAATAAATCTTTCAGCGTGTATGTTACGGGTATTGTCATTAAAACTTTGTCAACTACAAATACTTCTTCTGTCCAGTTTGGGGTAAATCCTTTCTCAAATACTTTTTTTTTGTCAGAGAAATCCTAACTTTATCACCAACTTGAAATTTATGTCGCCGATACATGTTTTCATTTGCCAATATTGGATTTCTAATTGCGTCATTTGGTGACATTTTTACTGATCTGTGCTTTGTTATTGTATTTGTCAACAATTTGTGAAACATCAACATACCTGTTTGTGTTTTTAGCTGTCAAATGTTTATGTATCAGCTCGTTTAATGTACGATTAAATCTTTGAACGATAACGCCTTTTCCCTCGTTTCCTGTAACATATTTTTTATGTTATTTTGTTCTAAAAAATGTTCGAATTTTTTATTAAAAACTCCGCTTCGTGATCGGACCAAATTTTATTTGGTTTTCTTTCTGTACTTGCTATTATTTGTTTTACTGCATCAGTCATTGATATTCCTGATTTATCCGAAACTCGTATAGTAAACGCGTATTTACTAAAAACATCAATAACATTAAACAAGTATTTTTTACTATCATTAAACTTAACAAGATTTGACACATCAACTAAATCTATCGCCCAGATATCGTCAACGGCACTTGCGACAACCTTACGTCGTGGAAACTTTTTTTTTTAGGTTTGTGTAATTAAGACGCAAGCGTCTTCGCTGCAAGATCATCATACAATTCTTTTCCAATACCTAACTTGTATTTTGTTCCTATCATTCCTTGAACTTTCTATCAAATCGTTCTCGCAGCCTGTGAAGCAGGCCGTTTGCAGGTTTCATATCATGTAGTTCATCTAACATTACCTTATCACAGTCTGACTTGAAGCTCTCTGCACGAACGTTATCAGTGCGCTCTATATCACGATAACAGATATCGTGACGCATTGCAATTGGATCAGCTTGATTATAAGGCTCTTGTCCTGGTAATGGATTATCGTTTTCGTCTGTTTGTCTAGTGGATTGTACGGCACAGTGTATTTATGTCCTGGTAATGTCCAACCTCCTTTTGGTTTCAGTAATTTTCCAATAAATTTGTGGATGTCAATGCCGCTGACAGTACATAACAATTTTATCTTGTTCTATACAAATATCTTTATCACAAATCACAATTACATTTCATTTTATTTTAATTTTTAATCGTCGACAAAATATTTACCTTTAGTCAATTAATCATCTACTAAAATAACCTTGTCACACATTCCAGCTCCGGATAATTTCTTTAAAAAAATATTTTTTTTTCTACCACAAACAGCACAAACACTTTTTAACATTATTCTATTATTTTTTTGTTTTTTCCATTGTCTCATCCTTATTCTGTTTTAGTTTTACATTTAAGACAGTTCGAGTCCAGGCTCGGCTAACGTGGGTACGTGAGAAAGCCTGCCAGTAGCTTCTCGTGGGTCGGTGGTTCTTCCCGGGATTTTCCAGGGTTCTTCCTCCACCATTAATACTGGCCGCCATGTATAGCCTATCTTGTGCTGAAAAATGGCGTTAAACCCTATAACAACAACAACAACAACAACATTTAAGACAATATGTTGACATATTCCTTAGTTTAGATAAAATTAACTGCAATCTCATCATTTGCGTGAGAAGGTTGCTTATCAAATTGCAAAATAAACTTTAAAAAATCAGAATCACTTATGGACATCTGTCGGATAAACATAATGCAATAATAACCACAAGCAGATGTTCCAACCGGCTGTAGATGATCAGACGAGTAATTTATTTTTTACAATTTTTTACAAATATATTTTTTTATAAGCTCACTCGGAGGAAGTCCGAACGAATCAAAATAATTATTATCGTAGACAGCAACCCAGTGAGTGCCAGATCCATCAATGAAGTTTTGTTTATTTATAATACACGAACCGCCTGCTGGTACATTATCTAATTCGTCTTTAGAGTACACTGCACGAAATCCAACAATGTCATTCAATTTTTCAATTATATCAAAATTACTCAACGCGACAGGGGTTGTCAACGTCGTCGAGGTCGTCAACGGCGTCTGGTACCTGGTAGAGTCATTCCACGTCCTATCCCTAGCAGATTTGGAATTAGACTGCCCGCTAACCCTGCTAAAAGTGGAGCGAAAGGAATAATTCCTCCTTGTCTTGTTGCTCTCGACGACTTTATGGTCCGCGCTCGCTGATGTTTTGTTTTCCTTGTTTTAGATTTTGTCGCTTTGACTGGCATTTTACTTTTTATTGTTACGTAAAATTTGTTTGTTTCCATCGCCTGATACCGCTTTTTTAGTTGCTCCAGATACCGCCCCTGATGCTGCCGCTAGTCTCAGTGTTCCTAGTACAGGTAAAATTTTGGGTATTGCGCTAGCTATTACAGAAAATGCTGGTCCAAAAGATCCGCCGTGTTTTGCCATCGCTGTTATTTGTGCAACAGACAGTTTGAGCACAAACGGTTTTCCCCGATCGAGTTTATTGATTTGCTGTTGAGTTAACATTACTTTTCACTGCGGCGACTTTGTCAGTCTCCGGAGTCG
Organism: Megalonaias nervosa; assembly: GCA_016617855.1. NCBI lineage: Eukaryota > Metazoa > Mollusca > Bivalvia > Unionida > Unionidae > Megalonaias > Megalonaias nervosa. The sequence goes on from JAECUM010030245.1 coordinate 22,528, forward strand.
TCGGGGATATCATTGCAGAGACCGAATTACATTGGCAACCGCTGCTGATAATTTTTTAATTTGACCCGGTGTTAGGTATATTTCTCTAGCTGCGTATTCCATTTTCATTTATACTTGTTTGTCATACAATACTCACACTTGGACAGTCATTCTTCCCTTGGTCGCATCAATTGTCAAGAATCTATCACTGACAACTAGCGCATATATGTTATATTGTTCGGCTGGCAATACGCCAAGCGTCCAAGTAATTTCAATATCAACAGTCGATCCAATAACTCGCTCGGAATATTTTGATATATCAAAATAAAAGATAGGATACAGTGATCGAAATTCCTCTACTGATATCTGAGATTCGCTGTCAGCGTCCTGATATTTTTGCATCGGCTCCATAAGGTACATATACGGCCGAGAGATGTTTCTGGTGGCGTCAACGGCAAAAGTGCATTCGATTGCACGTTCGGGATATTGTTTAGAATTTACTCTAACAAATATCCGTCTGACGTCTGGGTTATCAAATACAGAGTTGTTCATTTCCTGATCATTACGACGTGCTTGTCGTTGAAATACAACGAACAAATGTCGAGGTAATTGTTCGCTTCACGTAGCTGTAACACGCCAGGTGTAATCGGTTTCGTTAAGAATCACTGTTTGGTAAATTCTGTTTTGCTGAAAATATATCTTTTTCGTGTAAGCGGTCAATAATGATTCGAGTTCCATCGTTTTAGCTACAGACGGGACAACTCGTGGCATCCACAGTGCTAATCTTTTAATACCAAATTGTCCATCAGCCACACCAGCAGCGTGCATTATACAATCGTTTTGATCAGCTCGATCTAAAAAAAGTGTATGTTTTACTCTGCGAAAAACTTTTGTTATATTCGCGGCAAAATCCAAATATTGTACTTAACGAAAGCATCATCGTTATTTGGCGAAATTCTGCGGCAAATGCTTTTCTTTTGGCGTATTCTTTTCTTTTGGCGTATTCTTTGTTGTATCTTATATTACGTGTACTAATATCACCGTTTATTAAATTTAACATAGCGACTGCATCTGCGGATGGACCTGGTGGTGTTATACTAAGATTATTACACGATTGTGTCAGCTAGACTCTCAAAGCGTTTGCATCTGCCGCTGCAGCTGGTGGATTAATACCAAATTTTACAGCATTTGCTATAAGAAAATTTCTAACGATTATTAGATCTGCAGCAGCGTCAGCGCCGTGTGCAAGAGCACCACCTGAAATAAATTCGCCTGAAGCAGATAAACCAAGTCCAGTATCTTTCAACAACATCATGTTAGTGGCAATTGATCTCGAATAATCATCGCTGAACGAGACGATATTTAGTAATGTACTTGCTATAGGCAAGTGCATTGAAATATCTTCTACAGTTTGATTGGCTAGTTGGTACCGGGCGCTTTTAAATAAACTCCAACCGTTATTAACAAGTGCAATTTCTGCACCAGCTGAAATATCACCGCCTATCGCAGTTTGTAACTGACCACGTACTTCTAACACTGCCTTGTGCGGCAATAGAAACACGTCCTCGTCTCTTGTGTTAAAAGTTCTGTCGCCAGCTTTATTTGGTTCGTTTGAGTTTTCGTCGAGGTATTCAATGTACTCGAATTCCGTCACTGTGTCGTCGGTATCATGTTCTTCGGCAAGATCGAGATAATTTTTAACTGGCATTATTTGTGTTATAATCCACACAAAATTTAAGTAACTAAAAAGCAGCAGGCGTTATTTGTCTTATTTTCTTTGCAAGTTTGCGCATTACCTCTTCACCATGTGGTGACAGTAATTTTTTTTTTTTTTTTTTTTTTTGGTTGTAGCTGTCATAGCTCGTTCTGTTTCCGCTGTTTGTGCAATATCTGATATTGCTCGTTTTATTTCCGCGTTTGAAGGCGGGCTGCCTTTAATTTTATCAGCGATCTTTTGTCCTACCGTACTGCCTGCTGCACTAGCTGCCCCAGTCGCAAAAGCTTTACCTTTGTCAAGTGCAATTGGCGCTACTTTACGCGTAATTCCTGGAATATTTTCAACTATTTTTGTAAATATATTTCCAAAAAGTCCACCTACAATTCTTCTTCTATAAACTTTTTTTGTCTCATCTTTGTTATTAAATTAGGTTTACAAAATTTATGCCCGATAGCTTCGCTATTGCGCGCGTAAGTGTAAGTAATAAGATCTATTTGTCGTCCTGATTGATCTGTTAGTTTCATTGTTATGCTGGTTATTTGATCTTCAAGAGTAATCGGATAATATATTATTTGTCGAGGAGTAATTTGCATTAGTGACCCAGGCGGGACATCTGGTGAAAAATTATAGATTGTTTGACCTTGACTTCCCTTGGCTGGATAAGACCCCAGTGGGATAGAGCAATTGATCAATATTGTGTTTACTTGTGTTATGTTAACTGGCAGATTTCCCTCATATGATACACTTTGTTCTGCAACACTGCCGTATTGTTGGGTTTTAAAACCTAATAATGATGCAATACTAGTCGCTGGTGAAAAATCGATTATCAAATTATTTTTTAATGCGATTCTAGCTCACATTGTATTATAGTTTGAAGTTAATTCAAAATTATCTGCGGCTGTGTATTTTGTTATCAGTTCTCTTATCGTTTTGTTGAGATCAGTTACATTATACGCCCCCTGTGGTATTTTAACTGATACCGACGATGTCGTAGCACCAGTATTAAATGTAATGTCGTTGTTGACATTTGCTTTTACATTTGCCATAGAATGCCACACTGTAGCAGAAATTAATCCAATTTCGTACTGTTTATTCAGATCTAGTATTATTGGTGGATTATAGTAGACAGAAAAGTTTGCGCTGTCACTCGTTGTTTGTGACGAGTCGAGTAATAATGTTGTTGACATTTATATTAAAGTTGTTAGATAAGATCGCTAAGTAAAATTTCGTATTCGTCTGATGTTAGTAATCTGCTCGATCTAAGATTATCTAATATATCAACAATTTCTTTGTCGATTTCCGTACTTTCATTACCAGCTTCTTTTGATGATATTAATAATATAAGTCGGTCAGCTAGTTCAGCGTTTGATGTAAATATTTTTACACCTTTTCCAGTTCTTTACTCTGGTAATCTTTGATCTAGTTCGCTCTCATGCTTATCAAATAATCTTTTAAAAATCCAACCTTTACCATAACTTCCTGGTTTAGTTCGGTATTGATACGCTGTTTTATTTAAAACATCAGCAATAACTCCGTCTCTCATTTTATCCACCATAGCCAACATTTCTTCCTGTTTTAGCGTCTTTAAACGTTTATTAAGCTGCTGGAAAATTATTAATTTTATCGTTTAAAATTATTTGTAGTTTTTTATAATCATCATCACTCCATTTTTGAACGTTATTACGCTCGTTAAGTTTGTCTTTTATAGATATTTTTGAATAAATTCGGTAAATTCGGTACTATCTATTTTTGACAGAGATTGTTTTCTGTAAAGTTTTATCTGTTTTTCAATAGGCATTTCTCCTATGATACATTCACGTATCATTTCCTGTTCCTCAGTTAATTTTTCACTTGGTCTTGACAAATTTTCTATTAACTTTTTTTTTTTTTTTTTAACTCGGCTGGATTAACCGTTATTTTTGTAATAGCATGTTGAAGCGCAAGAGGGTTGTTTATTAATCTGTTAAATTCGGTTTGTCGTACAACAGGATCACCAATGGTACTCACAAGTTCCTCTACAAGAGTTTTAGTTTCTTCTTTTGATCTTTTTTGAAGTAAACCTAACAGACCTTTCTGTTGTAAATTTTTTAATTC
>JAECUM010030248.1:0-45546 GCA_016617855.1 Megalonaias nervosa
CCACACCATAAGCTCATATTCTAAAGAATAAACAATTGCCTTTAAATCCTTACCAAGAATGCCTAAATCTAACTCTTGTATCACCACCAAACGGAGACAGGAAAAAATGATCTAAAAATAGACTGGGACTACATTCGTGGGTACTGAGCCAGAACTATTAATTGTGACCTGAGGTCATTTACCTAAATTATGTATGGTAGCACGCACATATTATAATAAACACAAATTTCAACTTGGTGATAAGATGTAACGTTTACGCTTGCACTGGCCGAATATTTTCACCAAAATAAAGGATCCAATGACTAAACTGAATCCACTAATGTCAGTTAAGTTGAAATCCATGATAAGAACAGTAGTAAAAAAATATGTATCACTTTGTCTGAATTAAGTGCAATGTGGCCAGAGAAATATATATATATATATATATATATATATATATATATATATATATATATATACGAATAAATCTATTATTAATGTTATTATTGTTGAAATATTACTAATTTTAAAAGTAGTTTAACTATTATTGCTTTCCTATTTATGTTGGATAAGTAGGCTCACCAGTAGCGTTTTGTCAATTTGGGTCAATAATGGCTACCATGAAATCAAATTACAACCTTAACCTTGTAATGACATGTATGTCACTATCAGGATATGACCTATAATCATCAAACATCAGACGATACTCTGAATATATTTCGTAATCAAATCCAGTGCAGGTATAGCAAGTTTGACTGGAGTTTTGTATACGGTGATCAACGTAATTGCATGCACTTTACAAAAAAGTGATGTTCATTCTTTTTCATTGTAAACTTATAAAAACGTTGACATTTTAGAGGAAATTGCGCTATAAGATATTTGCGTCCTTACTTGCTACAGCTTTACATACGTAAACAACCGCTAGACGACGCGTGTCCAAAATCAATCGGAAAATATAGCGTTGGACTATACTTTGATTTTATTAGGAGATTTAAAAATCTGCTAGTTTTCCATGATTGAGAAAATAAAGACATAGATTTTCACTTTGTGATGAGTAAAACTACAAATGCAGGTCACGTGGTAGGCTTTCCCGACCTTTGTATAGCTGACCAATAACAACGTTTTATAGTCCGTTGTCGGTTCGAAGGAAACAGGCCTTCACTTGACTGGAACAAATACCGCGTGCATAACATAAAATATGAATTTAATAACTGGATATCTAAAGTGGAAGTTTTTGATTACGTTTAGCTCGCACTTTTAGACAGACCTACAGAACAACCACATATAGAAGGGTTTTATTGAATAAACAACCTGGCACAAAAGCAATTTGGAATCCAAACCACCCTGGCATATATGTTTTTAAAAGTGCCGTCCCCGGGTCCCATATATGTTTTAATGGAACAGTCCTAAAGTACTGTTGGTACAGCTTTTGGTATGTTTTGGAGAAATATAAGGTACTGTTGGTACAGCTTTGGTATGGACTGGAGAAATGTAAAGTACTGTTGGTACAGCTTTGGCATGGATTTGAGAAATGTAAAGAACTGTTTATAAAACTTTTATATGGATTGGAGAAATGCAAAGTACTGTTGCTGAAACTTTGGTATCGATTGGAGAAATGTAAAGTACTGTTGGTAAAGCTTTGGTATGGATTGGAGAAATGTAAAGTACAGTTTATAAAATTTTGGTATGGATTGGAGAATGTAAAGTACTATTGCTAAACCTTGGGTATGGATTGGAGAATTGCATCAGTGAAAACAGCATTTAACATTTCAATCCATATCAAAGCTGTACCAACAGTACTTTACAATTCTCCAATCAATACCAAGTACTGTTGGTACAGCTTTGGTATCAATTGGAGAATTGTAAAGAACTGTTGGTACAGCTTTGATATGGATTGGAGAAATGTAAAGTACTGTTGGCAAATTTTGGTATGGATTGAAATGTTAAATGCTGTTTCCAGGAAAAGCATTTTGCCTGCATGAGGAAATTATGGAATGACATATCTTGGTGTCTTTATTTTGATTTAGTCTTCTGCTTTACTTCCAGATTTATTTGATACTATGTTTTCACCATAGTCTTTTACAGAAGTACCACAAAAGTTTGGGCTGCCATTCAAGGTATCATATTTACAGGTGGGTTTTTTTCCCATGGCTCTGCAGCTTGCCATAGTTCTGTTTGTTTATTTGACTCAGCTATATCACTGAACTACTTTAAGCTCAGTTGCATTAATTCAAGCATCTGTCTGATTATAAGTAAGGGGATTGGGTGTAAATCTCAGGAGACTGAAGATGTGATAAACAGTTGACACCTGAAATAAAATAATGGGATTTGTGAAGAATAATAGATGAAATTGTCCTAATAGAAATTAAGGTATGCACTAGAATGACTCATCTTTTATCAGCCTGCAGTGAAGGGTTGTAGAGAAGGGGGTGGGTGTGGTCATCAATTGATTAGATGATTAGTTGCATTGTAAATGGTCACATTTATATTTGTCAGAAAATTGTTGTTAGACTAGCTCTTAAGTGAAAATTAAGATGGCTAATATTATGGATAGGATTACTACTATTAGACGTTCGCATAAATAGGTTTATATATTATTCAGTTGATAAAAATGTTGTTTATTCTGAAATGTCAGTGTAACTACAGTGAAATCCTGCAATAGCATGCTTCTGTAAAGCATAAATTTGGATATAACACAATTATGATGTGTGTCTCAAAAGTTGATATATTTTTAATGAACACAAAAAATAAAATATCTATTAACACAAAAAAATTAATATTTTTTTTTTAAAGTAGGAGAAATAATGTGAAAAAAGTTCAGTATCATTTAGGGGAAGATGTCATAAGAATTTTGGATATAAAACTATCATTGCATGGTTCCAAAAGTTTACAGTAATTTTACAATTTCATGAAGTGTTGTGCCAAAATAAATGCGTTAATTTAATAATTCAGCAAGATGTGTTGTATTCTTGAAGAAAAAGTGTCTTATGATTGCATCTTTCTTTATATGAATTGATTGAAATGTTTCTATTTGTGAATGTTCATTTCAAGCAAGATGTGTTGTATTCTTGAATAAAAAGTGTCTTATGATTGCATCTTTCTTTATATGAATAAATTGAAATGTTTCTATTTGTGAATGTTCGTTTCAAATGTGTCAGTAGTCAATCATTGAACTTTGATCTTGGTTTATTTTTGAAAGATGTCAGCTCATAGTGTTAATATTATTGATCCACGAACAATAAAGCCATTAAGTCTTCTATATTTCAATGCATTATGTGTAAAGTTGTTGCTGAAACAATAGCCGGTATATCTTTACTCATTAAACGGCATCACAACCAAGCAGCAAACAATTCAGTGGCTGATAAGATTCTCACCTAATATAGAATGAAACAATATAAGTAACTCCAAATCATCACAGTCATCTTACAGCTAAATATCATTCAAATTATGGGTCAGTGATTTATAAAACAACAATTTTTTTTTTTGTAAAAAGTTGCCAACATGTGCATGTGGTTTGCTGGTGTTGTTAAACAATCACCTTGCAATTAGTTAATCAGTGAATAATGTCATCCAGTCCCTATAAAAATGATTTCATTATTAAGAGTTATTCTTGCAAATATCTGTCAGTGTTAATTATTAGATATTTATAATGGATAACCATACATGGATACATAAAGCTTGCTGTTGAAGAGAACCTGAGGACAGGATTTAGTCTTGTGTTAGGCACAATTAGCTAGAGATTTAGATGTTCATGAGTCGACTATATGAGGGTGGAAGAGCAGCTGAAAATGAATCCATTTTTCAAAACACGAAGTATTCAGATTCACAGCAGAGAAATTCTAGCAGTACAAAATTTATACTTACACTGTTTATTGATCTTGAGACTTGCACATGCAGAGAAATTCTAGCAGTATGAAATATATACATACATTGTTATTGATTGTGGGACATACACGTGCAGAGAAATTTTAGTATTATGACATTTGTACATAACACTGTTTAGTGATCTTGGGACATGCATGTGCAGAGAAATTCTAGCAGTATGAAATTTGTATATACACTGTTTATTGATCCTGAGATGTACATGTGCATATACTGAACCCTAAATGTGCTTCATCTAGCCTTACCTAATTTTTCTATTATTTATATCCATTTAATTCATGCACCTAATTATCTATAACAAAATTACTAAGTATTAATATTATCTAAATGTTACACTTTTGTGTGCATATTTTCGATGGACTTATTATGGATTCACTTTCACACATTCTGTGAGATTGGCTGGTGTGTACACAATGTTGATGCTCAAAACTATTCATGTTGTAAATTAAACATATATATGCATGTAAGTACCAATGTGTGATTCCTTGAACATTATATGTACAGTCTTGGTGTATTCACTACATGTACGTTATTTAATATGCATTGATTTAAGATGGCAACTATGCCAATGAAGTACATAGTTTTGCAACCAGTCTTATTTAAAAAACACACCACTATTTTTGGTACATGAATCATTTTTTTCAGGTAACTAACTTAGCTGGTTATAGCACAGTTTGCTACACAGCATGGTGATGTTTTGTAGACCCCAAACATCATGTTATAATGGAGTTACAATATATTTACCTGGCATGTGCAGAGGCAAAGGGGAGTTTAAGCTCGAATTAAATTTAGTATCTTTACATGTATTGTAGCCACGTGGGAGGGGATTAAGGCTTTTTTGCTTTTCCTGCACAGTATTATTTAAGTCTTGAAACCAATTAGTAGATCTTCTTTTTTATTTATTATTCATTTCCCAGGTTGGAGCATTGTGAAAGCGTTTAGTAAATTTTAATATTCTTATTCATCTTTGTTATTCAGTCCCAATATTGGAGTTGTCATTGTGAAAGTGTTTAGTAGATCTTCATCTTTGTTCTTCAGTCCCAATATTATGGTTGTCATTGTGAAAGCGTTTAGTAGCTCTTCATCTTTGTTATTCAGTCCCAATATTGGGGTTGTCATTGTGAAAGCGTTTAGTAGCTCTTCATCTTTGTTATTCAGTCCCAATATTGGGGTTGTCATTGTGAAAGCGTTTAGTAGCCCTTCATCTTTGTTATTCAGTCCCAATATTGGGGTTGTCATTGTGAAAGCGTTTAGTAGCCCTTCATCTTTGTTATTCAGTCCCAATATTATGGTTCTCATTGTGAAAGCATTCAGTAGATTTTCATCTTTGTTATTCAGTCCCAATATTATGGTTGTCATTGTGAAAGCGTTTAGTAGCTCTTCATCTTTGTTATTCAGTCCCAATATTATGGTTGTCATTGTGAAAGCGTTTAGTAGATCTTCATCTTTGTTATTCAGTCCCAATATTATGGTTGTCATTGTGAAAGCATTTAGAAGATCTTCATCTTTATTAACTCTTCAGTTCCAAGGTTGGAGTTTGTAATTGCGAAACCATTCGGTTCATTTTTGTCTTTCTTTATTATTCACTCACAGGGCTGGAGTTGTCATTGACAGTTTGAGTATTAGGGTTATTAATATGAAATAATTTAGTAGATCTTCATCTTTATTAACTCTTCAGTCTCATGGTTGGAGTTTGTAATTGCAAAACCATTCGGTTCATTTTGTCTGCTTTATTATTCACTCACAGGGTTGGAGTTGTCATTGACAGTTTGAGTATTAGGGTTATTAATGTGAAATAATTAGTAGATCTTTGTCTTTATTTTTCAGTCCCAGGTTTGGAGTTGTGGTTGTCAAGAAGAGGATTAACAGTAGATTTTTTGCCAGGGCTGGACCGCAGCTGATCAATCCACGACCAGGCACAGTCATAGATACAGAAGTTACAAAAGAAGAATGGTAAGTAAAGGATACAGGAATGGAACAAATTTTGTCCTGCAGATGCCAACAGGTTCAGAATGGGACTGGTCATGTATAAATGACAAAATGTATTGATGTTATCGATAAAATGTTTTACTGATTAATGTGCAGTCTGATTGAAATTGAGATCGCTGAAAAAACACATTTGAAAGGCACCAATAAAAGCTCATATTCTGGTAATCTCGGGAATTTCTGGTTCACTTGCTAGCATCCTGTCAGACAAGTTCATGTATTTTATGTTAGGGAGTTATCATTTACAACTTGTTCCAAATGATGTGTCTCAGTTTCAGAAATACAAAAGCCATAAATACATCTGCCCACAATGGATATTTCAGTTTTTTTGTCCAAAGCAACTAAACCAACCAAATGGGGTAAATAACATCATAGCATAAAGGCTTTTCAAGTTAAACCAGATGCCAATCCACAGTCAAATTTAGCTGCTGTTACAAAATTGGAATGAAGTTTCAAACACTTCTAAAAAAAAATTTCAGAATAAAATTTTTTCCTGGTATAAAAGCTTTCAAATTGCATAAATTTTGCTGATTCAACATGAAATGTGCCTGCTGTTGCTAGTAAAACGTTTAACTAAAACTGCTTAACAGAATTTGACCCTGTATGACAGAAAGCCTTTAAAATTCATTAAAAATTACGACAGCCTGGTGTCAAATACTAAGATCAGAAAAATTTGAATAGCTTCATATATACAAATTTTTATTTAAAAATAGAATACTGGTAGACAGTATTAAGCATGACACTCACTTAGATGTTTACAGTTTGTCAGCAGACCTTTGCCTTTCACAGAGGTGAAATAAAAATGAGACACAAACCCAAAAATGATTTGGAAGAAACATTGGAGTTAGTATCTTAAGCTTTCATATTGTTGAACTGTATTCAAGATGTTTTTAGAGGAATATTTACATGCAGATAAATTGTTTGGTTCATATCAAATTGCCAAAACATGCACTTTCTCCCAATACTAAGAAACCACCAGCCAAGAAATATAAAACTAGGATGTATCTGAGTTCAACTTGGGAACGTCCTCCTTTGGGTGAACGTAGCTTCAAAATTAGTTGGTAGCTTTTTAAACAAGCTACAGGAAAAATGAAGTTTGAACTCGTTTGCAGACTGAGTGGTGGTTTTGTCATTACAGTGTAGATGCTGGTCATGCAGACGACTGCTGTTGTGACATCAAAATTGTTTTGGAACCATATTACTAAAACATGCAAATTACTTATAAGGGCTGTTCCATTTAAACATGCATGGTACTCTGGTTACTCGGAGAGTTCATATTAAAATTAGACAAAGTTCTAAATTCCATCTATGGGTGACTACCCCACATAAAAAGTGCTTTCCCTGGGTACAAAGTATATTTTACTGGAACAGCTCTAAGTATTGATGGACAGAATGAAAACAAAACTAAAATATAGTTCCAAATCCAAAATGGCAAACATCATGATACAAGAACTACACAGAGATGCTCGTCCATGATTATGCCTGTTTGACATTAATTACTTGCATTTGATGCATAATTACTTACAATTTATGCATAATTACTTACATTTTATGCATAATTACTTGCATTAGATGAATAAGAATATAATGTGTGTAGCAGGTAAGCAAAATTATTATATGCTCATTTTTTTCTCCGTTGACTTTACATTGTCAGATTCGTGGAATATTTGACGATATTGCACACCATCATATTGCACTCACGTGCAAAACAAGTGTGCCCAATAGTGTATTAGGAACTACTTTGTAAACAAATCATGTACACTCGTGTAGTAGACGCTTTACATTTTGGTTGATTTGTTTCTGAATGAACTAAAGCAAATGTTTCATGGACTCCCACATATCAGCAGCTTTGCCACATTCCGCGTTAACTTTTTTGATACAGTATTTCAGATTTAGGCTAGCTAAGACGCCAAACAGGGTCCCTACAAATAACATGCAAGTTATAAGACATAAACTGTCTTCTTTAGCTGGTAATAAAAAATGGGAAAAATATACTTACACTTTTACATCCTGAATTTCCTCAATATGTACTTTCTTAGTTCTGCAAATCCGAATTACATGAGCCATGTCATGGGTTCTCAAGGTTGATCACACAGTTCGAAATTGTACTGTAATTTCGAGTATATTCCAAGTGCAGTTACATCCTCCAAACTGCACTCAAAATGAAATAAACATTAAATTCCACAGCGTCTTTTCGATAATTGCAATTGAAAGACTTCATATTTTTCCCACATTATGATCTGAATCATTCAGTGACAGAACAGAAACACGCATGCCGATGTCAACACACTTCAGCCTCGCTGCTTCAATATGATGTATTTCATGTAGAACTGGCACAGATGCTGCTGGAATCCGATGTAAGTTACTTCATGTAGATAAATCCAGACCATAATCACGAAATTGCATCGAATCGACAAAAATACCAAAACATATTCATTCCAGATCTAACGGAAAAGTAGTTGCAATGCGCATTCATTCACAATATGACTCCAAATTTCAATTTTAAGTAGACCAAACGGCATTTTCTTTCGAAACTTACGTCTAGTGCGCGACCAACTTCAAATTTATCTGGGCGGAGTTACGTGCGCATTGATAATGTTGTTGTGTAATGATGCATCTACTCTTGTGTATTTAGTTTGGAATACGGCATATATTCAGTTAGTTTGTTTCTTGTAGTGTATGTTTATTAATATATTTAAGCCTTGGGTAGAATAAGAAAATGAGCATATAATAAAAAGGTTACTGCATTTGTATGGGAAAATATGAACTCGTTTTGTCGGATGGATATACTGCACTCCCAAGGTCGTGCAGTATAGCCATCCAAAAAACTCGTTCATATTTTCCCATACAAATGCAGTAACCTATAAATATGTAAAGATTGGTTGTAGTGTTGTGTATATTTATATATATAAAGATTGGTTGCAGTGTTGTGTATATTTACATATATAAAGATTGGTTGCAATGTTATGTATATTTACATATGTAAAGATTGGTTGCAGTGTTGTGTATATTTAATTTGCATTGAAGTTACTTTTTTGGTTTATTTTTTAAATTTCTTTGACCTTGTCCAAAATCAAGTTTTGAACTTAACCTGAATCATTGATTTTTTTTCTTTATTCTGTAAACATCTAACACATAACTATATAGTTTCCCATTGAGTACGGTTCAGCTGTTAGGATTATCATTTTTGCCCGAGTTGAGGACATTGTATTAGCACATTGAGGACATTGTATTAGCACATTTCGTATACTAATTATAACTAAGATTTTATTTTGTAACATTGTGAATCTTCTGAAAGGTCATTGTACATTAGGTAGATTTTTTAGAAAATGCTATTGTTACCCGAGGTCAAATAGAAGACTAGATAATCTTGTTTTTCCAGAAATTAAATCTGAGCAGAATCAGTTCAATTAATGCTGTGTTCAGAAGTTCTTCTGAGCTGAAATTTATTTATTCAAATTATCTATTCTCTGGAAATACCGAGTGTTCGTGAAAAATGACATTCTTGAAAATAGAGACTTGAATTTATAGTGAAATTTTAAATAAGGATTTAATTCTTGAATTGTATTACGGTAGTCCCCTCTTATACAGACACCCCTTCTGCACCGGGAAAGTGGCCTTATAAGATGGGTGGCCTTTCCAGAGGGGGAATAAATTTTTTGAGAGAATTATATGTAATGTACGCAGTAAGAAAGCTACATTCTTCACAGCATTTAATATCTTCGTTTAAAAGTAATATTAATTATTAAAAAGTTATTCTTGTTATAATAATAGGCTTATGTCAAGTGAATATCCATTAATAGTTCTTATTCTGGTGTAACCGTGATATGGGAGTGGGTGTTGTTGTCATGCACATTGCAAAACCATTCAAAAACGTCATTTAAATCTTGGTACATACATAATTCTCTTTCCATTTGCTCCATTTTCCCACTGCTGCTGAATAACCTCCTTATCTGTTACGATGTTGTTTATTCGAATCGTTTCAATATAAAATTGTTTTATTTGAGTCTTTTCTACCTAGAATCGTTCGGCAAGTTCCCCTTCCCCACTTCACCCGATGTCGAGTAGAATAACTGACTTTTTTCTAAAATAATCGTCTCCATTTACGTGATGACATGTTAATGTTTTGTAATGATTTATTTAGATGTTGCTAACTGTATGCGATTTAATTATGCAGACAAAATGTTTGCAGAGCGGACGAAATGCCTTCTTCGTAAAGGAATGTGTTGTCACGTGATTTTTCGGTCTTTGTCTGGTATGCTGTTTTGTTCAAGGCTACTTTCTGTGTGTGATTGCAGGGGTCAAGCTAGACTTAAATTTTAGGGAGAAGTGACTTCTCCTTTTGGTCAGAACATGGAGAAGTGGGAGCTAAACAGGGAGAAGTGGAAGCTAAACAGGGAGAAGAGAGACCAATTAAAGAAATGCGATATATATATATATATATATATATAGATATATATACATATATATATATATATATATATGCATTATCTTATTTTAATTATTGCTCTGTTTCTCAGTATGCTTTTAACAGTTTTAAGCAATACCTTATTTTCAAGTTGAAAAATATGTGTTATATGCTTATTATCAACACATTTTGTACGTGTATAAAAATTATTATATTCCTACCCATTCTATTCATACTTGTAGTATATGTATGTTTGGACTGAGGTAAATGCAGTGTGTTTTGCCCATATGACTTAAAAAGCACAGCAGAAGCTATACATTGTTAATTAATTTTAACTGATAGCAGTAACAAGATTAGAGTTTTGTAATTGCAAGTTGGTAAAAATGCTTAATAAATTACCACTTAATTATTTTATTTTCTACAGATTTTGTGTAAACTTGCAGTCAAAAAGATTACTAGAATTCTTTGAAACAACCCCTAATACATGTACAGAGGAATAAATGCACAACTGACTTCAAACAATACTCTTCATCCTGATTTCATTGTTCCCGATAAAACATTACTGAAACTATTCATAGACAACACACGGAAGCGCTACAGTCGATATATAACTAAACTGGACTCTTTTTTTCCCCAACAGAAACATCCAAGAACACGTATTGCACCATGCAAGTGCATCTATTTTTAGAAAGAGGGCTTTTCTGAATATAACTACTCACTTTCTTGCTTCATTACAAAGATTTATTAATAGGACTACATATTTCTGGTTGTATTACTTGTCTACCTACTGGTAATAATGATATGCATTGGTTAAATAATATTTGTTTCACTACAATATATATATATCAATATATATATATATATATATATATATATATATATATATATATATATTTCGTATTTTCACGAAAATTAATTACGTTATGTCGGAAAACAACCTTGACCTTGCGGCAGTGTTTTGAATTCCACAACAGATTGTCACATGTTTCTGACCCACATTATTAAATATTTAGGCTAAATCTCCTATCTCCTATTAAAATTTGAGTCTTTCTCGGCTTTATGGAATAAATGTGGCTTCTCGTGTGGCGCAAATGGTATAATATTAACCTTAGTGGTACATGTACTTTAGTCAACACTTCTTTCAGGAACGAAAACTTGACATCGGGAAACAGAAATCGGATGGCTTAACACACGTTATGAATAAAATTGGTTCTGGATACATATTACAAAATAAAATGCGGCCGCTCGTGAGGGGTAAATTATATATTTTTGCATGAATATGCTGGCCGCTGGTCGCATTAGCCGGGTGGCCTTTCGTGAGGGGTACTTTTGAACACAAATTCGTTGGTGCCGTCGGATTCTGGCCATAAGGAGCGGGTGGCCACTGGTCAGAGGGGCCATTCAAGAGGGGGACTAATGTATTTTGATCCAACAAAAAACTGCTGGCACATCACGATGACATAGGCCACCACAGGCATATCAACACTTCCAGCATTGGATTTAATTTGGATTTCCACTAAAGTTTATTCAGAACTTGAATCATTAGGATGTGTGTCTGTCATTCTGTGATTATTAGGGATTTTATTTGCATTACTGTAAGTTCCTTTTTTTCATATTTTCACATTGTAATCCAGGGAAATTATTTGTTGAATTGTACAAAGCATGTTGGTACTCACTCTTCTCTATTACTTGTTTTAAGACGATAGTCATAATAGCAGTGATATACTAATAGTTTACCAGCCCCTAGAGATCAGAGATAGGGATCAGAGATAGTTATAATTGCAGTGTTTAGTAAGCAAAATATTATAATTCATCTTCATTTTGTATGTACCATATCTCAGAACAAAATCGATGAAAGTAAAGGATTGAAAATAGTATCAGCCATTTTGACTCCAGCCATGTTACAATCATGATCAGATCATGAAGGAAGTGCTAATGACAGGTTTGATGACTCTGGTGAAATGATTGATAAATCCACTAAAAAAAACAAGATGAAAGTCAAGCAGAAAGTGAACTGGCAGAAAAAATAGAAGATAATGCATCCTCAAGAAAGATTGATGACTATAACGTTGGAGGAGCATTAAAATGGTGACTTTGACTTTTCCTGCGCTGTTACGATATGGTTGGAGGCATCAACTAGGAGAATCCTTGAGTAAAGATAGTTATTTATTTTGTTTTCATCCAAATAACATGTATTAAAATAAAGACTTTATAAAAATCACATTTTTAATGAGGTTGCCTTGTTGTGACCTCATTCTTGGCCCACTTTACAAAGTAAAGGATGCCAAGTGGTCCCTTATTTTCTCACACTTGACTTGAAATCAATCACAGCATTAAGAAGACTTTGATTAAATTGGAGTTTTGCAGCATAATCAGATAGGGTTGTTATGACCCCTATTGGACTTTTAGTTTTGCAGCATAATCAGATAGGGTTGTTATGACCCCTATTGGACTTTTAGTTTTGCAGCATAATCAGATAGGGTTGTTATGACCCCTATTGGACTTTTTGTTTTGCAGCATAATCAGATAGGGTTGTTATGACCCCTATTGGACTTTTAGTTTTGCAGCATAATCAGATAGGGTTGTTATGACCCCTATTGGACTTTTAGTTTTGCAGCATAATCAGATAGGGTTGTTATGACCCCTATTGGACTTTTAGTTTTGCAGCATAATCAGATAGGGTTATGACCCCTATTGGACATAGAACTTTGCTCTTTAATTTCCACTCTTCAAGTTTTGAAGAACTCAGTTTACTGGAACCATGTTGAGTCAAGTTTCATTGTAATATTTTTCTTCCAGTAAAAGTTTGTATTTTTAGACTATTAAAATACCCAGGTCGTGTTTGATTCAGAACTTTGCATATCATTTGCTTTGTATTGACTAGTGTGTGTGATGCATTGACATTTTCAAGTGTGGACATCTTGATTTTGTCTGTTTCACTATGAACTTTTCACTTCATTTGTATTATCTACCATTGTAAAAATTGTCTGTCATTACTTGTCTTGTAGGGATGGCAGCATCTACAGTGGTGTTCACTAAAAATTGTCTCAATATATGTAATAGGTTCTAAATGAAAACAATCCCAATGTGACCTCCCAAAATTACACTAATCTCGTAAAAGCCATTTCTCCTTCACTGATCGGTAGACCAACATTTAAAAGAAAGAAATAAAACCTGTTTTCTTTCTTGCAATATATAATTGTTCCTGTGTTAAAATGATTCTGATCAGATTTCCTTCTGGCTGGAGTGAGAAGCTTCATATTGAAATGAGGCTTTCAGTAAAATGCTATATCACTACATTGCTGGTTTTGAAAATGGTGCACATCTGATCTTCAGCATGGCACCATAATCATCATCAAAAAACTTGTCATTGAGCTGTGTGCACTGATCTCATATACACTATATCAGGTTCATTGCCTAAAGTCATGACAGAATTTTCTACTGCATTTACAGGTATCTTGTGAACATTGTACTAACATAAAAGAAAATATTTTGTTGGAGTTTCTTGAGAAGATGAGAGATGATTTCATTACTTGGCAGTTAAAAGCAATACAGATTGAACTGGACATAGAGTTCTGGAAATACTTTTTCTGACAGCCGGAATCAGCCCCTTTTAGGCACTCCTGTTTTTGTAAAAGCTTTGGAAATGATAGGAACTGTTTTAGTTAGATGTAATTGGTTTTATTTTAATTAAAAAGATCTTATTTCTTGAACTGGCTATATAAATCATTGTTGGCATGTATTGCCTTGAGTCAGTTGAGACCATTCACATTTTGTTACACAAAAAATAATGCAGTAGCACATGTCAGTTCATGCACGTTTTCGTCAGTCTAGTCTAATCTGTCCTTGTTTCAGGTATGATTTCTTCCTAGTCTCACAGTCTGTTAAACAGGGAACTGTCTCTCCAACCCACTACAATGTGATCTGGGATACCACAGGACTCAGACCTGACCACATGCAGAGGCTCGCTTACAAACTTTGCCACCTTTACTACAACTGGCCAGTAAGTTACATTCTGTCCTATACCACAACAGGCCATTAAGTTATATTTGGTCTTGTACTACAACATGCCAGTAGGTTGCATTCAATCTTGTACTACAACTGGCTGGTAAGTTGCTTTCTGTCCTGTAATTGTACTACAACAGGCCACCGAGTTAGTCAGTCCTGTATTTGTACTACAACAGGCTACCAAGTTACATTCAGTTCTGTATTTGTACTACAGCAGGTCACCAAGTTGCATTCAGTCTTGTACTTTTGATACAGCAAGTCACCAAGTTAAATTCAATCTCTTGTACTACAACAGATGGGCAAGTTACATTCAGTCTTGTACTACAACAGGCTAGTAAGTTTCATTCAGTCATCTACTATAACTGGTTTGTGCATTACATTCAGGCTTGTACTACAATAGGCCAGTAATCAACATTCTTTCTTGTAGTACAACAGGCTGGCATGTTACATTCATGAAATGCTGCATTGTACCTGATGGAAAGCTGACACTGAGGTGTGATGACATGCTTTTCTTTGGCAGTGTTGTAGTTGGGTGAACTTGACTCCTTAGAATTGAGTCTCTAATTCTAAGTCTGGGGACACTGTTTACCTATGGTACACAAGTCATGCCTCCCAACGTCCAACCACTCATCCTCATCATAAGAAGCAGAGACAGAAAGTAGGGGACTGCCGAGTTTGGGTGAAGTATGGTGGCAGGTAATCCCTTCAGGCAGTTACAGTAGTAATGAAGGCTGACTTGGATCCACCCTGAAATATGCAGACAAAATGGGTTGGGGTGAAGCTGCCTGGGTCCCTCACCCATCAGTGGACTATAGCAATTGCAAAAACCACGAATATGCCAGAAACTTTGGAGCTGATTCAGAAGGATTTCTCTGCAGGAGGATCCATGGTGCAAACTGGAGAAAGCCCTCTGGAATCCAGGATTCACACCAATCTTCTAAAGATTAAAGGAATCTCCAGGATAGGAACCTGGAACATAAGAACCCTGTATGAAAGTGAGAAGACGTGACTAGTGAAATGAGAAAGTCCAGGATTAGAGTGCCTGGCTGTGTGAAACTCGATGTAATGGAGTAGACCAAACAAAGATAACTTGAGGAGAGATTACTGGCTTCTTCAGACATTAGAGACCATGACCACATGGACAGGGCTGACTTAGTGTTGTTGACTGACATAGCCAATGCCTTGATTTATTGGAAACCTCTGTTTCCAAGAATCATCACAGCAAGGTTCAACTCAAAAGCAAGGAAGTCCACTATCATCCAATGCTTCCTTCCGTTAAAAGTTGCAGAAAAAGAAGTAAAGAAATAGTTCTTAGGAACGTTGCAAAGTGTTATTAACAAGGCAGCTAAAGGAGACCTCTCAAGATCATCATGGGTAACTTCAATGCCACAGTTTGCCCGAAGAAAACAGGGTAAGAACTGACAATGGAAAAGCAAGGCATGGGAGCCATGAATGAAAATGGAGAACTTTTCACTGGCTTCTGTGCCTTCAGTGACATGATCATTGGAGGCACTGTTTTTCTCTTCAAACCAATCCACAAAGCAACATGGATTTCACCAGATGTGAAAGTAGAAAATCAGATTGACGATTGGTTGCAAGTGGAGAAGCCTTCCAGATCCACATGTTGAAAGAGGAGTAGATGCAGAGTCCTATCAACACCTAGTTAGTGGGTTCAGTCAGAATTCAACACAGGAGACTGTGTAACAGGCCACATACAAAGTAAAACATGCAGAATATGAAGTACAAAGACATCAACAAGGAATTCAGATGCCAAAATTAGCAACAGATACACAGCACTCTGGAACCTGACAGGCGAACCCAGCAACTCCACTGGACAAACTAAGAGAGCTTTGGCAGAATTCTTTTAGCACAGTACTGGGTATGATAGATAGAAGACAAAGAATGGCAGACACCAGAGAACCGGTCGCTCGCAATGATTGGAGAACAATGAAGCAGCAGATTAATCAGTACACAGACAAGCAGAAGAAACAGGAACATGGAGCTCAGTATCGATAGGTTCACGAATGAGTCTAGAAAAGGGTGGAGAAGGACAAAAGGAAATACATACACGACTTTATCACAAAGGCCTGGACAGCAGCAGGAAAGAAAGATGTAAAGAGGCCATATGACATCACACATACACACTTTCTGGAAAAATGAGGAACCCCTGAGATCTAGTCAGGAATAATACCCAGGAAAGAGGAGTAACAGTGATGATGATGGACTGAATATTTCAAAGAAATCCTCAACAGGCTGCCACAACAGAAATGTCTCACATACCACTAGCAGTGGAACTGCTCAGAATTTTTATGTAAACCCCCATCCAAGACAAAGATCTTGAAGGCCCTGAATGCACTAGAAAATAACAAGGCAGCTGACCTAGACGGCATTTAAAGCTGGCATTGAACAGACAGTAGAAATCATGCACCAAATACTCATTTTAATCTGAGAGAGGGAGGAAGTCCGTGTAGAATGGATGAAGGAATATATGATCAGACTGCCAAAGAAAGGAAACCTGGCTCTGTGTAAAATTTTCAAGGAATTAAGCTGCTCTCAGGACCAAGCAACATGCTTGCCAAAATTATATTGGAAAGACTGGAGAATTCTCTTGAAGCAAAATAAAGAAGAACAGGCAGACTTCAGCAAAGACAAGTCCTGCTTAGACACTACACATTATAATTGAACAATCCTAGGAAAGGTAACCACCCATCTCTGTGAACTTCATGGACTTTGAGAGTGCCTTTGATAGTATGGACAGAGAAGTAATCAGGAAGTTGATGCACTATTACAGAATCCCAGAGAAGTCAATATCTTTAATGCAGCAGTTGTACGACAGTTCCACTTGCCACATGATTCACAACAGGAATTTCTCAGAACCGTTCCAGGTCCAAACTGGAGTCGGACAGGAATGCCTCTTGTCAATGATCATCTTGATGGTAACAGATTGGATAATGAAGGCAACCACTACAGACAAGCAAACTGGAATACAGTAGAACTAAACAAAACAGCCAGATGGTCTGGGCCTCCGTCTCATAAACACTAGTACAGGCAGGCCAGAACCAGCTGTCTGGCACAAGAAAAAGAAAAGACTGGACTTTATATACATGCCAGGAAAACATGATGAAAATAAAAAATAAACAACATGGCAAAATACAGCTCGATGGAGTAGACCTAGATGAAGTTTAACAGTTCACCTACCTTGGAAGTAAGGTCTCGACAGATGGAGGGACTGACGATGAATTCCAGAACAGAACTGGGGAAAGCTAGACCAACACTTAACACTACGAACAAGGCATGGAGCAGCTGCCTCCACAATATCAAGTGCCAAAGCTGCCAAACATCACTTGGCAGGAGGAGATCAGGGCTACCAGAACAACATGGGCCAAATGGCACCAGCTTGCTGCAAGGCATTGTCAAGGTCCTATGCTCCCAAGGGGGCAGAGAGGCAAGGTGTAGTTGAGGCTCCCAAGGGAATGGGGAGGTCCTATGCTCCCAAGGGGGCAGAGAGGCAAGGTGTAGTTGAGGCTCCCAAGGGAATGGGGAGGCATAAGAAGGAAATGCACAAGTCACAGAGAATAACCCTGAATATGGCACATATGGATCATGCATTGTTTCTGAAATTGACACTGTCCATGATGCACCATTATACAGATGTAATGGTCCAGTGTAATGCTTCGCATATTGTTTAGCTTGAGGATGCTAGAATGGAACAAAAAATGTTAACAAGTTAATATGTCAAATTGAACTTCTTTAAATTTCATGAATGTTTTTCTGAGGTCAGTTTTACTGTCATTCTTGTAACTAATGTGGCTAGTAATATAATTATTGCCACTATGCATGTAATATATTATTGTTGCCACTATATATGTAATACACATTATTGTTGCCACTATGCATGAGTTACACATTATTGCCACTATGTACATAATACACATCATTGTTGCCACTATGCATGCAATATGCATTGTTGCCACTATGCAAGTAATACATTGTTTCATCAATGCACGTAATACATTGTAGCCACAATGCATGTAATACACATTGTTGCCACTATGCACATGATACACATTATTGTTACCACTATGCATGTAATACACATTCTTGCCACTGCATGTAATACATTGTTGCCACTCAGCATGTAATACATTCTTGCCACTATGCATGTAATGCACATTGTTGCTACTATACATGTAATGCACATTATTGTCACTATGCATGTAATAAAGAGATGAAACTGAGTGTATTTATCATTTTTAAAAAAAGGTTTTGATTTGTTAAATTTTCATAGGAACTGTGCGTATCTTTGTTGGTCTACCCACAAGATGAAGATTCAGTCCAACAATTGTAATAACAATAATAGTTAACAATATGCTCTTGTGTTGAAATGTTACTTTAGGACAAATCTGCATGTATAATCAACTTTCTTGTGTTGAATGTTACTTTTGGCAACTCTGCATATATAATAAATTTTCTTGGTTGAATGTGACATTGACAGTTAGTAACATAATTTCTTTTTTTCCTGTTTCAGGGAACAATCAGTGTTCCAGCTCCTTGCCAGTATGCGCACAAACTAGCCTTCCTTGTGGGACAAAGCATCCACAAAGATCCCTCACTTAATCTGGCAGATAGACTGTATTTCCTGTAGACCGAAGTGTCTACCTTCGCAATGAGGATGGCATTATGGTGGGCCAGTACGGTTGTATGATGTCAATTAAATATTTGGTTCTTGTGGCTTCTTACAGATTTGTGTTTAGAAGCTGAAGACAGCAATCTTGTTGTCTTTGTTGTCAATATGACAAAATGATCATGTACCTTTGTTTGTTTATTCGACAAATGGTATTCGGAAAGAATGGTGAGACAGATCAGTAAGTTTGCTCTGTAAATGACGACTTGAATCTCTGCAAGTTTAAATTTGTGTCATCTTATACCTTCTTTATTTGAGTTATTTCTTTGATGATATCCATTCATTTATTTAGTTTTGTTGTTAGAAGCTGAGAAAGGCTGATTTTGTTTATTTTTGCACACACATGATTATATTTTATATTTTTTATAATGGGCATTAACTTGGCATTTATATTGTAGTGGATATAATTATCCAGTATTTACTTGGTTTGATCATAGGTATTGCTGCAATTTGCTGTTGAAGGAAAGAAATGCATCAACCATCCAAATTTATGAGACTTGTAAAATGGTGCATTAGTATTTTTTTATATGTGATCATTGTACACATTTCATTATAAATTTTATCTTGATAAGTGATCATTGTGCACATTTCATTATAAAAGTTCATCTTGTGATGTGATCATTGTACACATTTCATGATAAAGTTTATCTTGCGATGTGACCATTGTACACATTTCATTATAAGGCTTATTGTACAGTATGATCAGAAGTATGAACAGCAGATTACTCCTGGAGATTTTAGTAGGAATTCTTGAGATTATTCATAATTACATTCAGTAACTGACTGGGTAACAGTTTAATGTGAATTGCAATGACCCTGCCACCTAGGGAAGGGTTCAATAGGGGCCAGCTTTGTACATGTAGAAAGTTTCATACACATCTAAGTGAGTGAGATGTGGCATTAGAGTAGTTAGATTTGTACACACCTGTGAGACATGTCATCATAGTTCTGGTTTCGTATGCACCTGTAAGCAAGATGTCATCGGAGTAGTTTGTTTCTTACCCACCAGAGATGTCTCATCACAGTAGTTAGTTTCATACACATCTGTGAGAGTGAGATGTGTCAACAGAGTAGTTGGTTTCAGACACACCTGTAAGTGAGAGATGTGTCATCACAGTAGTTAGTTTTATACACATCTGTGAGATGTCATCACAGTAGTTAGTTTCATATACACCTGTAAAAGTGAGATGAGTCATTGGACTGGTTAGTTTTGTACACACCTGTGAGAGTGAGATGTGTCGTCAGAGTAGTTGGTTTCATACACGCATGTAAGAGTGAGATGTGACATCAGAATAGTTAGTTTTGTACACACGTGTAAGAGTGAGATGTGTCATCAGAGCAGTTAGTTTCATACACACCTGTAAGAGATGAGTCATCAGAGTAGTTTCATACACACCTGATGTCATCAGAGTAGTTAGTTTTCATACACACCTGTGAGAGATATGTCATCAGAGTAGTTTCATACACACCTGTCAGATATGCTGTCAGAGTAGTTAGTTTCATACACACCTGCAAGAGTGAGATGTTATCAGAGTAGTTAGTTTCATACACACTGTGAGAGTAAGATGTGTTATCAGAGTAGTTAGTTTCATATACACCTGAGATGTGTCATCAGAGTAGTTAGTTTCATACACAACTGAAATGTGTCAGAGTAATTAGTTCCATACACACCTGAGATGCGTGTCAGTAGTTCTAGTTGTTTCTTACAAACTATTTTTGTATTTACTGCATAATCTGCAACATTTTTTTTCCAGATAATCATCTGTGAAATACTTAATTGGAAAAAAATTTTGACAATAAAAGTTTCTGAAATGTAGCCTCTTGTTTCATCTGTTGACATTAAACCCATAACACTTCTACAGGGTCATAGGTCACAGAAGCTTATCAAAACCATCTCCACCCTTTACCCCTAATAATAATTGATCTTTACTAATTAAAAAAGGTCTTCAACAAATCTTATCAGGTTATGTGGAATCATCTGCCTTCATTTGAAATGAGCTTAAAGTATTTGTTTTGCATGCCATGCCTGGGCAGTCTCTCTTTTTCAGCGTAAATTCATTGAAATAACACCCTCCTTTCATATCCTATGGCTTTCCCAAAATGTGCTTATCTCCCCTTAATCCATATAGTGAAAGGACATCACACGTGTCGATGGGATTTCAAAGAGAATTGGTTTATTGATAGTATTAAATTGTTGTTGAAAAAAATAGTACATGCATGTAATTTCAGAATAGCTGTTGTAACTATAAAAAAATAAACCTGTAATTTCAGACTTGCTGTTGCTACTACCAAAATCTTCTTGGATACAATTTCAGTTTCGTATTCATATGGGCTTTCCCAAAATGTGCTCATCTCCTCTTAATTCATATAGTGAAAGGACATCACAAGTGTCGATGTGATCGCAAAGAGAATTAGTTTATTGATAGTATTAAACTGTTGTTGCCAATAATAAAGTATATGCATGCAATTTCAGACAAGCTGTTGCTACCAAAAACTTCTTGGAGACAATTTCAGACAAGTTGTTGCTACTACCAAAAATAAACTACTTGCATATAATTTCAGACAAGTTTGCTGCTACTACCAAAAATTAAAAAAAACTTGCATGTAATTCAGATGAGCTATTACAACTATCAAATATAAACTATTGTAAATTGGTGAAAATAGTGCCTGTTCAAGTATAGCACACACTTGTGTAATACCACAGTATTTTATTGTGTAAAACAAAGTCATGCATTTCCCACAGACGTACATAACCCACAGGGTTTCGTGAAGAACAATAAACAACCAAAATCTATTGACTTCTTTTCATTATGAATATGGTATAAAATGCTAGAGTTTGGTGAATCTCTGTTTACCACTGAATCCCTAAACTGTCTAACTGCTCTGTTTTGATAAAAGGACATACCACGGCAGAGCTAATAATAATAAGTACCTACCTGTAAATAATCGCTAGATGGCATACATTACACACCTTTCAATTTCACAATAAAATATGTGGTCAGTTAGGTTATGGCAGCTTAGGCAAGAATAATCCTGGCTACTATTGGCAATATATTCCTTAAATGAAATTCTTAAACTATGAAGCATGCCTAGCTGAGGTCATTGATGTTTTTCAAGATGGCAATTCTGTTGAAATTCTAATTAACCAAAATTTGTATCACTAATATTTTTAAAATATTATTGATCTTGTTTTACTGTGGTATATAAATTCATATTATAAATTTATATCTATAGCTGTGTAAGCTTTTGGTAAACACATAAACATTGCTGCTCTTCATAAATTGGTAAGTTAATTAAGTTCAAGATGCTGATTTTATTGTGTTGATCTTGTTATTAATTAATCATTAAACTTCTGAATTTGGCTGAAATGTAAAACATTACTATATAATCAACATTAGACCCATTCACTATTTAAAATGTAGTGCATAGATTGAAACAGGGAAACAATTCTTTTAAATATTAGTACAATGTGGTAATACCAGTAAAAGTCAAATTATATAACATGTAAAAAAATATATGCAATACAAGGGGGTAAGTGGTAGGGAAAAACTTGGATAATCCGTGTATTATTTATGCTAATTTACGGTAACTTGGATCTAATTTGAGACAAGTTGCCACTACTGCCACAAATAATGTAATTTCAGACAAAATCTTGGTACTACAAACACTAAACTACATCATTAGAACATGGCATTCCTCATACAGAACAAATATCTTAGATGAGATGGCACTGTGCAGATTACATATGAGAACATGAACCTGCCTTGTGCACATCTGAAGGATGGGTGACAAGCAGACATATCACAACAGTGGAACACATTCTTGACAAGTTGTCAATTTCCATGTGACATGTTCTTTAATCTGAACTAATTAGGGAAGTACCAGGGGAACAAATTGTTAGACTTTTTATTTAAGAAATGTGTTTTATATATTAAATTTCAACTGTATAGTTTAGGGATTTATATACCTTTTAGAGGGCCCAGGTCAAGAGGCCAAACTACCTTGGAAAACTGAAATTGCCTTGCAGAGATTAGAGCTTCACACGTTAGTAATTTTTAGAAATATATCTATAGACAGAAGATAATTTTAATGCGATGGAAGAAAATGCGAAGTTCATTATCATATAAAACTTGATTAAAAGTTTATTTCCATATGCTGTGCTCATAGGGGGGCCAGCGCATCAAATCCAGGGGCCCCGCCAAAATGATCTAAATCAGGATCCACGTTTGCTAGGGCCGTTACTGATGACATATTTGAAGCTATCCAAAAATATATGTAATGGTAATTGTAGATATGTAGATACGAAAGAGGGGTTATAATGCATTTATTATTGGAAGAGCAAAGGGTGAGATTGATTAATGAATAGATAGCATCATGAAACATGGAGAAAACTTTTCTCTCATGTCATATTTGATAGACAAAAGCATGCCGTCTGGAAATTACACACCTGCAAAACATAACTGTTATTGATGACAGGGCTAAACATTTTGATACAGGTGGCCAAATAGACACTTTGGACTAGACTTTGAAAAATCTTTCGACACTGTCACCCAGAAATAGTTAAAGAGTAAACTATTTCATTATTGAATTGCAGGCAAAAGTCTTCTGTTGGATAAATTTATTTTTCTGAAACAATGTTTGGTGGTTGGTCCAAAGTAGATTCATGAGTATCTCAAGGCACTATACTTGGACCAGGGCTCTTCTCCTTACACATCAATGACATTATTTAAATTTACTCAGAAAAATTTTCCTCTTTGCCGATGAATGTATATGCTGGGGCCCCGAGTGGCCGAGTGGTCTAAAGCGCTGTCCGTTACGGATCACTGCCATCTCACCTCTGTCTGCGTTGGTTCGAGTCTAAGATTCGGCGAATGTGGATATGTGAGAAGCTTGCCAGTAGCTTCTCGTGGGTCGGTGGTTCTTTCCACGGATTTCCCGGTTTCTTCCTCCACCATTAATACTGGCCGCCATGTATAGCCTATCGTGTGCTGAAAAATGGCGTTAAGCCCCACAACAACAACAACAATGTATATGCTACAAATGTTGCTGATAAAACAAAACCGATATATTACAAAATGATTATTAAACTGGGCCGACGGCACGAAAATGGGGTAAGTGATTCCAGCATGAAATGTACAAGATAATTAAAATGATAATGAAGAAATGCCATAAAACCGATATGTCCTATTCACTGAAAGGTACCGTTTAGGAAACATCAGTCAAATACAATATTTAGTTACTAGTTAACTAAAATTGAACCTTCAGATTCAAGACTTGTGCAAATCGTACTTTAGGCCTATGAAAGCATAACTTGTCATCATGCCCACAAAATGTTTAGTTAGACATATTTTAGAATAAGCTTGTACAGGAAGAAAGTAAAAAACTCTAAAAGGGAGCATCCATTTTCATTATATCCAATTATGACTATACCCCGGGAAGTTATACCACAATATTTAATAAGTTGTCTTGGAAACCATTGAAATAAAGAGAAACAGGAAAATAGATAATACTTTTCTACAAAGGTCTAAAAACAAAACAAAAATACTCTGCCACAGTTTAGTAAAACCAGAAAAGAACCAGTCAAAATTGACATGAATACAGTTGTCTTGCTACCATACACACTAATTGATAGTTACAAAGTTCAGCTTCCCCCCCAAAAAAAACAAAAAATGACCATAGACTGGAAGTCATCTATTTGTAGATCTATGTAATTATATGCTCATAACATTCCTAAAACGGGGCCCCGAGTGGCCGAGTGGTCTAAAGCGCTGATCGTTACGGACCACTGCCATCTCACCTATGTCTGCGTGAGTTCGAGTCCAGGCTCGGCTAACGTGGGTACGTGAGAAAGCCTGCCAGTAGCTTCTCGTGGGTCGGTGGTTCTTCCCGGGGTTTTCCAGGGTTCTTCCTCCACCATTAATACTGGCCGCCATGTATAGCCTATCTTGTGCTGAAAATCACGTACCAGGATTTTCAAAAAAATATACATAACAATACACCAGTGAATAAATGTAACAGAAGCACGCAGTACATTTAAACGCTAAATAAAGTTGCTAATATATGCAGGGTATAAATTTTGCAGAACATCGTGCATTACGAATTGAATGTGAATTCTTTTCATTGTCATTTGTTGGACTTGGCCACAGGTAAGTACCATACAAACTTAAGATTGCCTGAACCAAATATGCGCTGATTCGAGGTTGGGCCCCGAGTGGTCTAAAGCGCTTACCATTACGGATCATTGCCATCTCACCTCTGCGTGGGTTCAAGTATCGGGTTTGGCCAATGTGGGAATGTGAGAAAGTTTGCCAGTAGCTTCTCATGGGTCGGTGGTTCTCTCCGGGGTTATCCCGGGTTCTTCCTCCACCATTAATACTGGCCACCCTGTATAGTCTATCTTGTGCTGAAAAATGGCCTTAAACCCTCCTACAACAACTACAACTGGTTCGAGGTGTCAGACACATGATTTATAAGTCATCATCTTCTCAAAGCCAGCACCTGATTTATAAGTCATCATTTTCTCAAAGCCAGCACATGATTTATAATTGGATTAAGGTCATGCGCAACAATGTAAAAGCACGACAAGATCTGTTTAAGTACCTATTATGATGTTAAGGATTATCATGAGTTTGGAGTAAAGACATACCCTACTAAAATTCTCTTTGATACAAGTTTGGAATTCTTCACCAGATAAACTTTCACATATTTATTGACACACTAGATTGCACATTGCAGAAGGAAGGAGTTAATATAGGTTAGTTTGCCTCTATTTCCATAATATATACAGCTGTAGTTTAGAAATTCTTGCTCTCACAGATAAAGAGCTAAAATAAATCAACAAATTACATTGTGATTATGTCAGGACAAATTAAGAACAAAATATTATAAGGACAGAAACAATATATAAAACAAAACCTAAAAGAGCATAAAGCATTCCAAATCTATAAATGCAGTAGAACCTGTTTTAAAAGACCACCTCTTGTGCCAAAAAATTGTAGTCTCAGAAGACATGCCTCATAACAGGTCACAATGCTCTATAATCAATAAATTTTTGTATTGAGAATGTTCTATGAAGACGAGTGGTCTCGTGTAGCAGTGGTCTTTCAAGACAAGTTTTACTGTATATGAAACAAGAATCTAATGTATAAAATCATGAATATAAATCTAAATCACCAAAACTCTGTAATCATTTCGATTTTTTAAAAAAAATGATTGATTTTAAAGCATTATTTCAGATGCCAAACTACTAGAAATACTTCATTGGACGTCATTGGTGCAATTTTATTTGTTCTGTGGCCAAAGATGCACCTGTTAAAAGTTAATGCATGAATGCAGATCAGAAAACATTTTGAACAAAATAAATATCACCCCAATTGTTATGATCCATCAGCAATTACTTGTTAATGTGTCGACAATATTTCTAATCCAATTGTGATCAAACTTCGAATTTGGGCTTATATCATCAAGACATTGGGTTAGATAATTAGCAAGATCCACATGTGCTAATGAGGCGATCCTGCATCTGATTGTCTGAACCTATTACCAATCTGAGACTATTTCTGATATGATATTGATCAGACTTCAAATATGGGTTTGCATCATAAAGATGTCAGACAAATTCTATACTGAGCAAGATCCTTGCATACTAATGAGCAGATATTTCATCCAACTGAGTTTATTACCACTTGGAAGACCATATTTCTAACTGCATTTGATAAAATTTGGAATATGGACTTGTATAATCAAGATCTTGGAAGAGTGAGGTTATGAAATGAGACTTGTATATTTTAATGAGGTGATTATGCATCAGATTGGCAGAGCTTGTTACCACATTGGATGCTATATGTGTTATCCATTGTTGATGAAACTTTTGGGTTTGTATCATTAGCCTTACGGATGATGTCAATCATGAGCGAAATAAATACACGTTCATGTTTTTGTTTAAGTTTGTTATCACTCTGTAGGCTCTAAATTTCATCAGGCTTTGATCAAACTTGGAACATGAAATTGTTGCATCAAGAAGAGTTTAATAATAAGTGTGAGCTGTTAATATGAATTATGATATCTTGCATCTGATAGGCTGATCTTGTCACCAACCTGAGACTATATTCCATACCTAATTTTAATCAAGCTTGAAATTTAAACCTGTATGATTAAATTCTCAGATTCGATGAGGGAGATCCATATAAACTGCTGATTTGATCATGCATCATGCATCAGATAAGCTGTTTGTACCCTTCTAGAGACCATAAGTAGTGTCAGATCGGGCGTTTTGATTTTCTTCTCCTATGGGTCCGATCTGAAACCACAGCCTCTATGCTCCATGATTTGGCAGGCAAGAGACATGCAAGAAATGTGCAACTCCTGAATTATTAATCAAAGTAGTCAAAACGTATACACATCCTTTAAGCTGTACACAGCTACTAATCAGTCAGCAGCAGTGCTGAATGGATAAATACTTCTCATGCTTGCTGTGTGATTACGTTAACCAATTATTGCTCGGACCGATCAATACACAGGCTACGTATTGATTTTTTTATTGCACAGTGTGGTGTAGTTTCCCTGGCTGATACTTTTCTCGCATGAAAATTTTGTACTGTCAAAGAAACGCATAGGAGAGAAGATTAAACAATTACTGTGGTTTATACTGACAAAATCAGATTGCCACTAATAATATTTTGAGTTTATTTCGGTTTCTAGAAATTATATTAAAATACCAAATGTCGGGGGTATACAATCTATGTCAGAGAAACTGAAATCAACATATCGTTTGAGTGCATCATATTGATTTAGTAAAGAAGCTTAAAAGATTGTATATGTGCTTTCAGAGACAAGCTGAGCACATTGGTAAATTAATTAACTTGGAAGTGACCTTAGAAATGGAATGGAATAAAATATGCCAAGCATATGAGGAAAAGGAAAGATTAAAATATTATATAAATATGGTGCAGGAAAAAGTAGTGTCCCAGACTAAATTGCCCACTAAGTGTGAAGCGTTTTGAAAGGTTTGACGATTGTCAGCAAATGCCCTAGGTGTAATAGTGAAGACATCCAAGAGTAGATGTTTTGGGGGGTATTAAAAAAGAATGGAATCTTAAGAGTTTACAAATTGGTATACCACAATGAAGAAGAGAAGGAGCGCGGGCATAAGAGCAAGTTATTAATGAATGTTGCTGAACATGTTTATTGTTCTTTACTTTTAAGATAGCTTTAAAAATTTTAGTCGTATCTATAACTTCTGCAGTTTGGCAGTTTATAGTGATGTCTAGCACTGGGGCATCATTCTGCAGACATGTAGCATCATATCCCACCCAGTCACATTATCTTGACACAAGCTGACCAGTCCTAACACTAACTTCTTAATGCTTAGAGCCAAGCGAGGCAGCAGTATGTACCATTTTTATAAGTCTTTGGTACGACTCGGCCGGGGTTCGAACCCTCGAATCCGAGGCGGACAGATCACTAGGCCACCAAAGAGGTCACTGCTGAACATAAACAACCAAAATGTCTTGATGATATTTACAAACCGTATGACATTACTGGGTACGTACCTCAATCTGACAAAATTTATCTTGATATTGTATTCAGTGATGGGTCGCTTGAGGTTATTAACGTGGAATCTTTTCTGAAGATATTTTATCTGGTGCTGAAAGAGAATTTCCCTATCAGGAGCCTGAAACAGGCTCGCTGAATTATGTGACAAGGGCTGATTTACAAATTCGTGTTACTAATTTACAAATTCGTGTTACTAATTTACAAATTCGTGTTACTAATTTACAAATTCGTGTTACTAATTTACAAATTCGTGTTACTAATTTACAAATTCGTGTTACTAATTTACAAATTCGTGTTACTAATTTACAAATTCGTGTTACTATAGGCGGTCTTCACGAGATACAAAGTCATCGACCGGAAGAAACAATGGCATCCACTCACCCATTGTCGGGATTGTATGGCCACCTCTTTAAGTCCATAGAAGCAAAATCCTTATCTGCAATATACAAACGCTGCAATACGTTTAGAAGCATCGTCTTTGATGCTCCAAACGGTAGTATGCGAGTTGGTGCAGTACTCAGTGATGGATCATTTGAGCTTATCTTTTGGCCAAACTCAACACATTCTCCACGAGTTTATGGATTATTCTGATAACGCGTCGACTTATTTACAAGACCGTCACATAGTATTTCAGATAAGATAAATGATGATCTGCCTATCTTGTGCTTACGGTCAATTAGATTAACTTCCCACTATATATATATATATATATATATATATATAGAGAGAGAGAGAGAGAGAGAGAGAGAGAGAGAGAGAGAGAGAGAGAACAAAAGGCATTTGCTTTGGAAAATACGAACTCTACGGCAGAACACGTCAATAAGAATACTGTAAAACACATATGCTAGTGTTACGTACTGGTCCAGGCGCTCGGCCATGTCTTAAATGTGATATCAGAGTCGAATCACGTAATCAGCTCCGCCGAGCATGTGGATCTGTTCGCAAATATTACGAGGTGTTTAAAAAAAATCGGACAGCCCAAGCTCCCAATCTGAAACTACTACCTGTGACTG
Source organism: Megalonaias nervosa (assembly GCA_016617855.1). Taxonomy (NCBI): domain Eukaryota; kingdom Metazoa; phylum Mollusca; class Bivalvia; order Unionida; family Unionidae; genus Megalonaias; species Megalonaias nervosa. The sequence continues at coordinate 29,516 of JAECUM010030248.1, forward strand.
CACAGATAGATACAGAAATAGATGACATAATAGCAAGGATCAAAGGAATTGCAGTTTCTGATTCTGGTAAAATACAAAAACTAAAACAAGTTATTAACGGATTTCTTAATTTGAGACGAAATAAATGCACAAAGGCGTTTGCCTTGGAAAATACGAACTCTGCGTCAGAACACGCCATTAAGAATACTGTAAAACACATATCCTAGTGTTACGTACTGGTCCAGGCGCTCGGCCATGTATTACATGTGGTATCGGAGTCAAATCACGTAATCGTCTCTGCCGAGCATGTGGATCTGTTCGCAAATATTACGAGCTGCATAAAAAGCAGCAGAATCTCCCAATCTGACACTACTACCTTGACTGCACAGAAAGATACAGAAATATATGACATAATGGCAAGGATCAAAGCAACTGCAGTTTCTGATTCTGGTAAAATACAAAAACTAAAACAAGTTATTAACGGATTTCTTAAGTAGAGAAGGTTTCCCATTATATAAACATGTCTACCGTGCTTCAGCTTAAGGAAATCGCACAACATTTGATAGAATAGAAATACCAAGTCATATGCAAGAAGCCGGCATACTTGAATTATTAAGCCCTGTAAGTAGTGTAGTGGGGCGATATAGCCTCACGTAGACCGTAATGTTAAAAACAGGCCCCGCCAGTATAGCCTCAAGATTTATAGCCTCAAAATATCAGCTTGGGGGGATATAGCCTCAATGGGAATTTTGTATTAGCACACGTTGGGCCTGTATAGCGTCAAGAGGAATGGGACAGGTAGGGTGACGTCATGATACTGGTCATTGGCAACAATGTAGCAAGGTAGTACTGTGACGTCAGACCACCTGTGTCATTGCTATCGACAAACACGAATCAGGCGCGTTCGTGTTTTAGTAGAGTAAGGGTTTTAAATTGTTTTTTAGGCAAAGTGAAAATAAATATCTTTTCGAGGCAATGGAGTGGCCCTGAAAAGGGCCTTTGGGTTCTTCTTCTTCTTTTATCTTCTCCAGTTCTTCCACCAGTTCCTGACTTTTTGAATAATTCCTTTCTTCTTTTCTTTCTCTGACATCCAGTCAGGATGACCCATAGCTCTAAATTTCTCTTGCACTTTTATCCAATTGTTGTTTAATTTCTCAAAGTCTTCTTTCTTCTTTCTGTTTTAGGTTCTCCTTTTTCTCTTTTGTCCAGTTCTCTTCTTTTCTCCAGGTTTCTTTCATTTTCTTCACCTCTTCCTCCAGTACTTTTCTCATCAGGTCTTCAGCTTTTTTTAAAGAGTCTAAGCCCAAGTTTTTGACAAAAGACCACTCGGTGAAATTGAATATGTTTTGTAGAAAGGAGATCACTTGTATGACATGATCAAGCGCCTGTTTCAAGGAGCCTACTCTCACATATTTAGGTTGAATGAAACCTCTAATCTTCTCCACTTGCTCCTCTGTCATATCTGCTACTAGATCCTTGGCTAGTTCTATGCTGGTGACTTGAATGGTTACAAAGTCTTTCGTAACTTGAGAGCTCCATTCCTTTTCAATCCTTTCAACCACGTAGACTCCATCCATTATCCAATAATAAATGTCTTTTAATCTGTTGAACAAGTCCATGTTGCTGCTCATTTTTTTTAGTCTGTGCAGAATGGCGCGAATGACGAGCGCTCTGCTTTATATCCGTTGAGCACGGACGTGAACGAAAACATCCCTTACACTCACTTCACATACAATATACTATCCTCACCAACGAACGAGTAAGCATAATACACACCTATCTACTATCCACACAATCGGGATGAGAAGAAAAAAACACAAATATACTATCCTCACCAATGAACGAGAAAGCATACAACACACCCCATCTACTATCCAAACAATCGGGATGAGAAGAAAAACACAAAAATATACTATCCACACCAACGAACAAGCAAGCATAAAACACACAAATATACTATCCACACCAACGAAGGAAGAGAAGAAACACACACACACCCATATACTATTCACACCATCGAACGAGCAAGCATAAAGCACACACCTATTTACTATCCACACAATCGGGATAAGAAGAAATAAAACACACAAATATACTATCCACACCATCGAACGAGCAAGCATACAGCACACACCTATTTACTATCCTCACCAACGAAGGAAGAAAAGAAAAGCACACAAATATACTACCCACACCAACGAAGGAAGAGAAGAAAAACATACACACCCATATACTATCCACACCATCGAACGAGAAAGCATAAAGCACACAAATATACTATCCTCACCAACGAACGAGAATGCATAAAACACACACCCATATACTATCCACACCAACGAAGGAGAACGCATAAAACACGCAAAGTTACTATCCTCACCAACGGACGAGAAAGCATAAAACACACCTATTTACTATCCACACCAACGAAGGAAAAGATGAAAAACACACCTATCTACTATCCACACCAACGAAGGAAGAAATGAAACACACACCTATCTACTATCCACACCAATGAAGGAAGAGATGAAAAACATACCTATCTACTATCCACACCAACGAAGGAGAACGCACAAAACACACAAATTTACTATCCTCACCAACGAACGAGAAAGCATAAAACACACCTATCTACTATCCACACAATAGGAATGAGAAGGAAAACACACACCCATATACTATCCACACCAATGAAAGAAAACGTACAAAACAAAAATTTACTATCCTTACCAACGAACAAGAAAGCATAAAACACACCAATCTACTATCCACACAATCGGGATGAGAAGAAAAACACACACCCATATACTATCCACACCAACGAAGGAGAGCGCACAAAACACAATAATATACTATCCTCACCAAGGAACGAGCAAGCATAAAACACACCTATCTACTACCCACACCAACGAAGGAAGAGATGAAAAACACACCTATCTCCTATCTACACCAACGAAGGAAGAGATGAAAAACACACCTATCTATTATCCACACCAACGAAGGAAGAGATAAAAAACACACCTCTCTACTATCCTCACCAACGAAGAAAAACGCACAAAACACACAAATATACTATCCTCACCAACGAACGAGGAAGCATAAAACACACCTATCTACTATCCACACAATCGGGATGAGAAGAAAAACACACACACACATATAATATTCACACCATCGAACGAGCAAGCATAAAACACACACCTATTTACTATCCTCACCAACGAAGGAAGAGAAGAAAAACATACAAATATACTATCCACACCAACGAAGGAAGAGAAGAAAAACACACACTCCCATATACTATCCACACCATCGAACAAGAAAGCATAAGACACACATATATACTATCCTCACCAACGAACGAGAATGCATAAAACACACACCCATATCCTATCCACACCAACGAAGGAGAATGCATAAAATAAGCAAAGTTACTATCCTCACCAACGGACGAGAAAGCATAAAACACACCTATCTACTATCCACACCAACGAAGGAAAAGATGAAAAACACCAACGAAGAAAGAGATGAAACACACACTATCTACCATCCACACCAACGAAGGAAGAGATGAAAAACACACCTATCTACTATCCACACAAACGAAGCAGAACGCATAAAACACACAAATTTACTATCCTCACCAACGAACAAGAAAGCATAAAACACACCTATCTACTATCCACACAATCGGGATGAGAAGAAAAACACACACCCATATACTATCCACACCAACGAAGGAGAACGCACAAAACACAAATTTACTATCCTCACGAACGAACGAGAAAGCATAAAACACACCTATCTACTATCCACACAATCGGGATGAGAAGAAAAACACACACCCATATACTATCCACACCAATGAAGGAGAACGCATAAAACACACAAATTTACTATCCTCACTAACGAACGAGAAAGCATAAAACACACCTATCTACTATCCACACAATCGGGATGAGAAGAATAACACTTCCATATACTATCCACACCAACGAAGGAAGAGATGAAAAACACACCCATATACTATCCACACCAACGAAGGAGAACGCACAAAACACACAAATATACTATCCACATAATCGGGATGAGAAAAAAAAAACACATCTATCTACTATCCTCACCAAAGAACGAGAAAGCATAAAACATACACCCATATACTATCCACACCAACGAACGCGCAGGCAAACACACACACACACACACACACACACACACACACACACACACACACACACACACACACACACACACACACACATCTGTACGAAACTTTAGAACTATTAGGAGATCGTGTGCTGTATTTTGACACGGACAGTTGCATCTACATCGATCACCTGGGACAACCTCACCCTGTCATGGAAGGAGACCGTTTAGGAGCCTGGACGGACGAGCATCCCGACGACAAGATTCTCAGTTTTGCAAGTGGCGGACCCAAAAATTACGCCTACGAATACCGTAACCCACAAGGAGAAGTGTACACGGAGTGGAAAGTGAAAGGATTGACTCTCAATTATCGCACCAGTCAACTGGTAAACTTTGGCGTCTTCAAAGAAGCCTTGCAGTCTGGAGAGGATGGAAATTTTAAAGTGACCACCCACGAACCGCACAAGATTGTACGTTTACCCACACACCAAATCGTTAGCCGCCCCTTGGAAAAAGTCTATCAAATCGTGTACCAGAAGCGAGTACGGCTTCCCAATCACTTTACTTTACCGTACGGTCACACTGATATTGGCAAGCATATAAAAAGGGACAACATTCAAGACCAAAAGTTCATTGTCATTACAAACGCCAAGCGAGAAAGATGAATCCTTTCACACAGCAAATATCCAGCAAGAGTAAACTCGAGTACGATGCTGTGCCTTGCGATGGTAGGGATGCCGTACGCTATGACCTTAGCGATTCAGTACCAAATCATCATGGGAACTTTGCTATAACTACTACTACCATACCTACCATAGAAAGTGATGCTGTGCGTGTCAAACCTGACGGATGCGAAAGCGATGCCACTCGTTATCGCACACCTTTTCACTTTACTGGTTTTCATGGTGGATGTCATCCTAATGAAACCATGCGACTACCACCCTAAGGATGTCATGTAAAACTGAGCAGGCTCCTGCATATTTCACCGTACCCTCATCGAAATGAACCTGTGAAAGACGAATATTCGTTCCCTGTGCGTTTGCCAGAATACTGAGACTATGAAAGTCGGATCCAAACCTTCCGAGGAAAATAGCCAAAATATCTGGGAGGACCTACCCCCGAAAAAGGGGAAGGGGATAAAGTCAAGTGCTTCAGTTGCGGTGTGTCACTTCACGCATGGGAGAAGAAAGATTGCGCTTACCTGGAACATGCTCGATGGTCTCCAGATTGTCACTACCTGCCTTTAGTGGGATCTCGTCATTGAAGTGGGTCTACCATGTTGTGTAAGAAACCACCTACGGGGCTAGGAGTCAAACATTGGACAACCCCTAGCCAAGTATTTAAACTCCATGTAGAAAATAATCTTCAAACATTACCAATCGAATTGCAACAGAAGATCTACAAGGACATTTGGCAGGGACTTGCCAGAGCCAAATCTCAATTAGTGACTGTAGAATTTTTGTGTCGAGAAATTCACAAGAGGAAATTGACCAAAGTCAACAAACAAGTCCGATTTCTCTGGACCGTTCGTTCTACTATTTCTCTTTAGGCCATTTACTTTTGAAGATTTTATTGACATTCTTGACCGTTTCCTGAAATGGCAGTGGTCAGAAATGACTCACTACGTTCATTACTTTCGCACTAGGACAAGTGTTTGACTGACATGGTTATGGATACTTTACAAGAGAACATTCGTGCTTTGCCTGTGGAATTGAGAGAACGCATTTACCGCGAGTTCGTCAAAATATAAGTGAAACGCAAAGAACAATTGCATCCGTTACGTCACTGATGTTTAAACCACTGGTACCTGAATGCTATAAGAGGATTGATTCATGTGAAAGCGTTCCATTGGTCAGACAGTGTTGAACTGGATGAGAACCAGAATACTTTGGTTGTCACTCTTCCTTCAACTTACAAGGTGGCCATACTACAACGAATTCCAAAGGAAGAGTTAGAGGAGTACCAAACTCTTTTACGCTACCAAATTTTGTCTGTAGGGGAAAATTCTGTACGGTGTGTAGTGTGTGAACTAGTGACTAAAAAATTTGGATTCGCTACTGGAGTACAATTAGCTCTGTGCAAAAAGTACACTTATTACCTCCGACAAAAAAAAAGAGGGTATAAAAACGGACGACCATGCCACGACCTTTATCATTCGTGATACAACAGATTCCGTGGAAGGAAATCAATGACACTATTGAAACGGTACAGGTTTACCAACACCTATTACGAGAACTGTCTCCATTGAATTGGGGTCGACGTGTAGTGTGTGTCTTAGTGACTTGCTTTCTGGGATTTCGTTTACCAGCCGATTCCTTGTGGTCTCTTTACGAACAGTACCTACTACTCCAAAAGCATGAAAGTGGTCCCTTTAAATCTACACGAGAGACTCATTCTGCTCAAAGCTTTGCGCTTTCATCTTGATACTTCTCAGCCTCTACGGGAAAACAAGATTCGTCAACTTTTAGGCACTGAAGATGTGTACGACGACGTGTGTGTAGCTTGTGACTTGCACCCTCACTGGAAAGATGTACGTGACTGGAAAAGTTGGGGGCTTGAGATTTGGAGAAAAGAAGTGGCACACTATGCCAAAGATTTGTAATCCTAAAATATTAAAACGATCCGTGAAAAAAGTAAGTTTTAAACCAGTGTTAGTGACAGTGCCAGAAGAAGAAGAAGAAGAAGTCGTGACCGAGGAAAACCACTCTCTTCAGGACAGGACCGTAATCGACATCCCTGAAACGCCATTCCGGGAGGACTCTTGTGTGATTGTGCCAAGGAGTGTAGAGACTCTCAGAACATTACACAGCATCCCTACGATTTCACCTCTTGATCATCACAAATGTTGTGCAGAGACTTGTTTATATTCCACTATGATCGTTTTAATGTGTCTTTTATTCATGTACTTAGCCATTTGGCTTTTATGTATTTTTGTCTTTCGTGTTGTTCACAATTAAAGATGACAATAAACGTGTCCTGAAAAAAAGTATAAAAACTCTTGTCTGTCTTTGTGTCAAAAGTGACATTCCTTTCACTACTAGTACTACTATGGCTACCTCTACTGTCTCTGCTCCCTCTTCCTCCACTTTCAAAGTCATTGACGAACACGTAGATCGAACTAGTTGGGAGGCCTTGTATCTTCGCCATCCCTTTAACATGCTCATTGCCGGACCAAGCGGTTCAGGCAAAACCGAATTTGTCAAACGTTTGATCGAACATACACATCATTTGATCGATCGTCCCCCTCAACGCATCGTGTGGTGTTACAAAGAGTGGCAATCAGCGTACAGCCTTCTGCGAGAGAGTCAAGGTGATTCCATCGTCTTTGTGGAAGGCATTCCTGGCGAAGACGACGGAATCGTGTCTGATCCTAGTCAAACTTATTTGGTTATTTTTGATGACATGTTAGGAGAAGACAAAGAAGAAATTAAACTCTGGTTTACGCGCAAAGGGCATCATCGTAATGCCAGTGTCATTTACATCACCCAAAATTTGTTTCAACAAAGTAAAGCCCATCGTACCATCAGTCTCAATGCTCACTACGTGGTCTTGTTTAAAAGCCCTAGAGATAAATCGCAAGTACAAGTCTTAGCCAAACAGTCAGGAACGCCTTGCCTGATAAATGCGCACGACGATGCCACTCAAACCCCACACGCTTATTTACTCGTGGATTTAAAATCTACCACTCCCGATTATTTCCGATTTCGTACCCATCTGTTTCACCACTGGTGCCAAGACGGAGGGCCTGTCGTGTACACGTCTCCTTCGTCGACTTAATCACCAAAAAAATCTATAAAAACCTCGGTCACTTGGACTCTGTCTCACACATTGTCAACATGACGTCCCTTCAGTCTCATCTTCCCATTAAATTGATTCGTGCCTTGTATGGCATCAGTCGCGAAAAAAATTCACAAATGCGTGCTCGTGTCTTAGAAGCTAGTCTCAAAGAAGTCTTACGATGGTTTATGGTGACAGCACGTCAGTTACTACAAGGCATCATTCAGATTCCACATCAAACCAAACGTTTTTTTGAGAGAAACAAAGTCGCCTTGACGCAACTAGCCGATCCTCGCATTGACACTCAAACCAAAAAGCAAATCATTTTAAAACCTGGAGGAAGCAGTTCTTTAGGAGGTGTCATCATTCGTTCCCTCTTAAAATGGGATCCTAATGCTCCCAAAGTCGTCCCCAAGAAAAAAGCCACACCCAAACGTACCCAGAAGAAAAAGAAAAAGAGCAACGGTGTCAGGACCAGGTCACAGCCTCAGAAAAAGAAAATGAAAAGTCCACAGAAAACAGCTTCTACCCGCAAGAGAGTGTCTCCAAAAACTTCTCCTCCAGCGCTGACACCCTCTTCCTCTTTAGCGGCAGCGGCCGCTGCTCACAAAGTACCTGCCCCCAAAGTCAAAGTCCAAGAGAGAACGGGTGTATTACAGAGCTTACTGGATTTGTCCAAGCAAGAACTGTCCCGATTTAGTCCGTTGCGAACTCCTCCACGTGTGTTGCCTGTCATCAAGTTGATACGACGTAAAGACAATCAGTGGCGACGCATTCCAGTATAAAAAGACCTGAGGCAAACAATACGGATCAGTGTTGTTTTGTTCTGCTGAACACCCAAAGATGTCCCCTCCAAGAAGTGCACACCATTGTCGTTCTTCTGTCCAAAAAGGAAAAGGATAAAGAAAAGGACAACCACGTCATCCGAGAAAACATTTCGCCAAACATCGACATCACTCCCAGAAAAGTCACACTCGTCCAAAGAAAAGAAGAAGTTACCAAAGAGGAGGATTTTTTGACAATGAGCAGCTTCAAGCGATACGTAATTTAGCTAGACGAGCTGGGTACAAAGTCAATTTTTAAGCTGGGTACAAAGTCAAATAAAAGGACGCATGTCGAGCCATGGACTTTAGTGTATATTGTGTATCGAAAGATGTCCCCTCATCGTCGTTCTTCTGTCCAGAAAGGAAAAGGAAAAAGACAGTCTTGTCATCCAAGGAAACGCTTAGTCAAACGTACACGTCACCCCCAGAAAAGACACACTCGTCCAAAGAAAAAGAGGAGTCACCAAAGAGGAGGATTGTTTGGTAATTTTGGAAAACACATCGTCACCTTTATGACGAAGCGATAGTCCCACCAAAAAGGGATAAAAGACCGCGTGACAAGTCATTGACGTTAGTGTATTTTTTGCTGTGTGCCACGGAACCAATGAACCCACCGAAAAAGATGTCACCCCAAAAATGGCATTCCTCTTCTACCCCAAAAGGAAAGAAAAGGAAAGGACTGTCACCTCGTTTAGCCAAACATTGGGACATATTGTCCGTCCTGTCCAAAGCTCCTCCACCCATGCGAAAACAACTCATTCAAACTGCCACCAAAGATGTCATCGATATCGTGTGTGAATGTTGTCTGACTGTCTTGAAAGGCACAATACCTTTGTCTAAGCACCAGAAAGAATGCTTAGGCAAACATCGACACGTTCTTCGTCAAATGGTCCAAAAGAAAATACCCGTTAGCCAAAAGAAAAAGATGTTGGTGCAACGCGGAGGAATTTTGCCTTTTTTACCCATGTTACTGAAAGGAGTAATGGGTGCAATAGGAGGACCCTTACTGAAAGGAGTAATGGGAACAATAGGAGGACCCTTGCTGAAAGGAGCATTGGGAAACATCCTGGGAGGATGAAGATAAATAGGACCAAGAAGATAAAAGGGACCTCTGAAATCAAAAGATCTCAGACGTGATCCTTGAAATCTGATGGAAGGACGAAAACTAGCTTTAGTCCCTTACAAACGATGGATGGAATACCATCGTTGGCAAGAACAATGAACCCCTCATTTACCTCCCAATCCTCATTTGACCGAGATGTCCCAGTTACAACACGAATTACAATCGTTGATGGATCGCAGCGATTTGTCGGAAACGGAAAAATCTCAACGGTACGGTCAATTGTTGCAACGACTGAAACTCTTTCACCAAAAAGCTTTAGACGAAACAGCTCAACCCACTCTAAAGATTTTAAGACCTTGATGGAAAGTTCGCCACCACTACCACTCCCAGTGGTCAAGACAGATGCAGCCCCACGGTTGCCTGAAGAAGAAGAGGCAAGAGAAGTCTGTCAAACACCATCAGCAGCTCCCATCCCTAGTAAGATTTCAGCGTCCTTGTTGACCCCTTCCCCTACACCGCAACGAGAAGAACTTAAAGCTTGGGTTAAAAAGATGATGTCCAGTCCTCCTTCGACAGAAGTGAAAAAGAAAGAAGGGAAAGCAGAAGTGAGAAAAGAAAAGAAGACCAAAGCCATTCCATTATCACCACCACCACCACTACCTTCCACTTCTACACCCGTGGCACATCGGACACGTAAAACCGTTTCTAAACCACCCCCTCCTCCCATTCAGAGTAGCATCAGTGAAGATTGGATTGCTTATTAAAACATGGAGATGGTGTTAGCCAGCATTTACTACAATCCATCCCATCCTGCAGGTTACGGAGGAGCTCAGAAATTGTATCGGGCTGCCAAAACTCGACTGAAAAGTATCCGTTTACCTCATGTGCAACGCTGGTTACAAGAACAAGCCACGTAAACCTTACACAAACCCATTCCACGAAAATTTTCCAGAAGTCGCACACAAGTAGAGGGTATCGATCACCAATGGCAAGCCGATTTAGCTGGTGTCTCTCATTTGGCCACCTACAATCGTGGCTACAAATATTTGTTTTGTGTCATCGACGGCTTTTCCAAATTTGCTTGGGTCGTAACATTGACTACCAAACCGAGCAGTGAGTTAGTGCGAGCCCTGCAACTGGTGTTGAAACAAAGCGGGCTTCACCCTCTTCGATGGCAAACTGACAAAGGCACCGAATTTCTAAACCAAACTTTCCAAAAAGAATTGAAGAAACGTGACATTCATTTTTCCACCACCGAGAATCCCGAAACCAAAGCCAGCATCGTGGATCGTTTTCAACGCACCTTGAAAGAACACATGTGGAAATATTTTACGCATCAATACATTCTCAAGTACATTGACGTCTTGCCACACCTCGTCCAATCGTACAATCAATCTTACCATCATAGCATAGGGTGTGCCCCCCCAAGAAGTGACTCCCGACAACGAAGTGACCGTCTTCGAGAGACTGTTTGGTACGTCCCGACAGGGCCTGTCCCCAAGAAAGGTGGAGTGTTGGCATCAGGAGATTAGGTACGCATTGGCAACACCAAACGCACTTTCGACAAAGTTTACTTACCCAATTGGATTACCGAATTGTTTCGTGTCACCGAACGTGTGCGTGGCCGTCATCCTCCCGTCTATAAATTTGAAGACATGAACGGAGAAGTGTTAAAATGAACGTTTTACTTGCCCGAGTTACAACGTGTGACCAAAAAAGAAGACGACGTGTACGAGATCAAAAGCATACTCGATCGAAGAACCCGAAAAGTAGGAAAGAAACGCATTCATTGATTTATAATTTCTAACCTGACTGTAAACAGGGTGGCCCTAACACTGGCACTCTTTCCGCCTTTCAATGCTTAACGGACATTCCATACAAACACTAAGCTATGTTGCGTACACTATGGTCAAGTTGATTTCCTCAGACAGCATTGTGACGTAGTTCATCCTACCATTGAGAGTTTAGAGTTATATCCTTTGCACATATGTACATAGAAATCACACCGCTTGTTAAATCCACGTGAAAGGCAAATTTGTAGTTGTCATTCTTTTTCTTTGCTTGACTCAACATTGTAAACATCGGAAGCAGACGACATAGTATTTTCCTTATATGTACATACAGGTGTAGTCGTGCATACACCCCTTCGCTGATGAACTTGTCCAGGAACTGGAAATGACTGGCGAACAGGTCGTCTTTTTACTCTGAAAAACGGAACGATAAAGTTTTAGGGTCCCACCTGGGCATAATCAGGTTTGAATTTATAAATCAAGAAATGAATTAAATTCTATGCATATTTTACCTCATTTCAGCTTTTCGTCTTTGAAATTGGTAGGGGGTACAAACAAAAAGGGAGATATATTGAGACTATATTCAAATTTCATACACTTAAGCAATTAGGCCTGCTTTCACCTTTTCAGAAATATACCCCCAATGTCGGACAATTCTGCGCGTCGGGTATTTCTGCGCAACGATACGTCATTTACGATGCTGACAGGCATTTCTGCGCACCTAAGGTGTCCGTCACAAATACTGAAGCAAAACGCATACCGAATTCGACCGATTGACGAAAATAAAATACTGCAGTGCTTACCGTTTGACAAGAGGCAATTCTCACCAGAACATTCTGTACAAAATAATATTAATTTTGGACGCACATGATACCACCCCCCCCACCCCCCCACCCCCGTGTTTTCATGACTCGCGATATGTCGGCCTATTCTGCGCACAGCTTTGAAAGATGTAATGTTTATCCATCGGGCTATAGAAATGAAATACATTACTTTGAGATCGATAAAGAAAGACGGTGCGAAATGATGAAAGAAGAGTTATCCTCAGTCAAAACGTATATTGTCGCAAGACCTCTGCGTTCCTTGGACGAGCCTTGTAGCGCCGGTCCTTTGGTCGACGAAAGGCCATGTGCCTACTCTTTTCCGATTCCCTTGCCTGGGTTTCTCTTGTCCGACGAAATACGACCATGTGCTTGCTCTGGCAGGGTGGTTATACTGCTTGAGTTGCAAAGGGACGCATTCATACCATATGATCTCCTGGAGTATGGAAATTCGATAGGTGGCAACCTGATTATTCTTGTAGATTTCAATTTTCACTTTGACTGCCCTGGAAACCCATACACATCAAAGCTCCTAGATTCCATTCACGTTTTCAACCTTAAACAGTCAGTTAGCCGACCCACCCATAAACATAGTCAAATTTTAGACTGGATTCTTTATAGACCTGATGATAATATTCTACAGTCCTCCCTGGTGTGCCACGAACTTGCATCAGATCACCTCTGCATTATATGCCATCTTGACGTATCAGTCCCAAACCCTCAACCTTTATTTGCTACTAAGAGAAACCTCCGTATGATAAACAGAACCCAACTAATGCATGACATCCAAGCAAACCTAACAACTAGCAAACCTCCTACAGCAGAACAACTTGATAACTGCCTGCGTTCATTGTTTGACAAACATGCCTCAGCAACCAAGTGCAGAGTATCAATTCAAAAGTGTTCTCCGTGATATAGGAGTGTTAGGAACCAGCTTCACACTGCTAAAAGAGACCGCCGTAAACCTGAGAGGCTTTGGCTTTCCACCAGACTCACTATTCATAAGCAAATCTATGAGGCCGCTAAGAAGAATGTCACAGACATAGTCCATGCAGCGAAATCAGCCCATTGCTGTACTAAGATCACGGAAAGTTCCAGCTGCAAAGAGCTATTCGAGATTGCTAACAAGTTAATGTCAAGGAACAAATATACACCACTTCCAACTACCTTCTCTCTAGTCGACTTTCCGGACCTGTTTGCAAATTTCTTCCGTGACAAAGTACAAACCGTCAGAGATAAGCTTGACAACACAATTTCAACTGAGTCGTCGTCACCATACAGTTGCGATACAGTATTTCAGCGGCAACCGTTAGCAGCATTTGAACCTGTCTCTATGGATTTAGTACGTACAATCGTGATGAAGAGTGCAATAAAGTCATGTGAACTTGATCCGATTCAGACATCACTGCTGCTTGAGTGCTTAGATCCAATATTGCCTTCACTACCTGATGTTATTAATACCTCTCTTTCATCCGGGAATTCCCATCATTTTTCAAAACTGCCATTGTAAAGCCTCTTCTGAAGAAACCAACACTCGACCATAACGATTTAATGTTTCTAATCTCCCATTCATGTCAAAAATCTTAGAAAAAGTTGTTCTGCAGAATTTGCCACAACAGACCATGATATATTACTTCACCGTCTCCAGCATGCATTTGGTATTCACGATACAGCCTTACTATGGTTCAGGTCCTACTTGGTCATCAGGACATAAATTGTGTCCGCAAATGGAAAACACCCAGCCCAGTTGATCTATGTTGTGGTGTTCCAAGGGGGTCTGTTCTTGGACCTGTTCTCTTCATTCTATACATTCAGGCACTCTCAAGTGTCATAGATCATCATCCAGTGTCTCACCAGTTGTATGCTGATGACACCCAAATATACAAATCTAGCCACCCAATTGAAGTTGAAGCTACCATCCAAGGTGTAGAGAGGTGCATTTCCGAAGTGAAATCATGGATGATATGTAACAAGCTGCAGATGAATGATGATAAAACTGAAGCCGTTCTGATTACAACACAAAGACTTTCTTATTCACATCCTTTACCTCAGACAATAAATATCGCAACACCAACATTAAATTCACACAGTCAGTACGAAACCTAGGTGTTACTCTCGACAGTACTCTCTCATTGCACCAACATGTCATGAACATATACAAGGCTGCATACCTTGAAATGAGACGCATCAGCTCCATTCGCAAGTATCTTTCAGTCGATTCCACTAAAACACTTGTGTGTTCCTTAGTACTTGCAAGACTGGACTATTGTAACTCAATTCTGTCTGGTTCGTCTCAATATCTACTCCAGAAACTTCAAAAAGTTCAAAACACAGCTTCTCGGATCATCCTTAGAGTACCATGATCAGAGCACGCCTCCCCCCTGTTCTGTACCATACACTGGCTATCCATTCGATCCAGAATTAAACACAAAATTTGTTCTCTGTGCTACGTCCAACATACCTATCCGACCCCACCCATGTGTGCACACCTGCAAAACACTTACGCTCCTCTTCTGACACTCATATTCTCATTATTCCCACTATGAATATGAAATCATATGGACAACGTTCTTTTGCATACCAGAGCCCAGCAACGTGGAACGAATTGCCCACTGAACTTAGACACAAAGACACAGTGATCTCATTCAAGAGCGCTCTCAAAACTCACCTATTTCAACTGCAAGAACTGACTTAAAGACCTAATAATGTTTCCTTACCTTAAATATTTACAGCATGTTTTCTGTTTTCTAATTTCATGGTGTTTGTTTTTATTTTTGTAATCATATCATTAAATATGTATTTTAAGTGTTGTCTAATGTTGTAAAGCGCTTAGAGCTTCTAAAGGTTAGGCGCTATACAAAGTCCTCATTATTATTATTATTATTGTTATTATTATTATTATTATTATTATTATTATTATTATTATTATATCGCTTCCTAACACAACCCCGTAGCATCTACAAGTGGCCATATATATATATATATATATATATGGCAGAGTTATATATATATATATGTATGTATATATGGCGTTATATATATATATATATATATATGTGTATAGTATGTACGCTGTATCAATGATATACCACGAGATGTATAATTTTTTCATTAAAAGGAAACGAAGCTTGCTGAGTTTCCTTTTAATGAAACATTTATACAACGAGTGGTATATCATTGATACAGCGTACATACTATACATATATTTGATTTATATCACATAGAAATACATATATTTGCCCTTTGAACGCAGTTCAGATTTACTACAGGCAGCCGTGTATTGACCTAGTGAATGAACTCCTCACATCCCCGAGTGTGTCCGCTACAAAATGTAGTTCTATGCCTTTAGTGGCTATTTGCAATCACTTCTCCATATTGATAAGTTGATTGTTTTCTTTTCTTGGTTTCTATTTTTCTCCACATTGATTAAATCAATATAACACACACTTATGTTTTAAACATGAAAGATGGGTTTTAATGATAAAAGCAGAGCACTAGCAACGCTTGGATAGCTACGCCTTTCACATACCGGCGCATGGAAATTAATGAATAATAGAAACTAAGCCAACTGACGAACGAAGAAGAGGTAATTAAAATATTTTAATATATTTACAGTTGATCTAAGCCATTATTC